>APFE030264981.1:3044-17348 GCA_000404065.3 Pinus taeda | reverse complement strand
TTATATTTTATGTTTTACTATTTTGTAACACTATTATACTAATAATTATCATTATTTATGTTATTACTATATTAATAATTTAGATTCATGTTGTTACTATATTGTTGGTTTGTTTTATGTTTTATGTTTTACTATTTTGTAACACTATTACAATAATCATTATCATTATTGAGTTCATGTTATTACTATACTAATAATTTTAATTCATGTTACTACTATATTGTTTGTTTGTTTTACGTTTAATCTTTTACTGTTATGTTACACTACTATATCGTTTTTTTGTTTTATATTTTATGTTTTACTATTTTGTAACACTATTATACTAATAATTATCATTATTTAGTTCATGTTATTACAATATTAATAATTTTAATTCATGTTATTAATATATTGTTTGTTTGTTTTATGTTTTATGTTTTACTGTTTTGTAACACTGTTATACTAATCATCATCATTATCTAATTCATGTTAATACTATCTTAATAATTTTGATTCATGTTATTACTATATTTTTTTGTTTATTTGTTTGTTTTATGTTTACTATTTTGTAACACCATTTTATAAAACTATTTTACTAACCATTATCATTATTTAATTCATGTTATTGCTATATTATAATTTTAATTCATGTCATTACTATATTGTTTGTTTATTTGTTTGTTTTATGTTTTACTATTTTGTAACACTATTATGCTAATGTTTATCATTATTTAATTCATGTTATTACTATATTGTTTGTTTGTTTTGTGTTTTATGTTTTAGTAGATTGTAACACCATTTTGTAACGCTATTTGTGTTTTATGTTTTAGTAGATTGTAACACCCTTTTGTAACGCTATTTTGTAATGTTATTTGTGTTTAATGTTGTACTATTTTTTAACACTATCTTGTAAGATTATTATACTAATCATTATAGTTATTTAATTCATTTTATTACTATATTAATAATTTTAATTCATGTTACTACTATAATGTTTGTTTGTTTTATGTTTTACGTTTTACTGTTATGTTACGCTATTTTGTAACACTATTATACTAATATTTCTCATTATTTAATAGATGTTATTACTATATTGTTTGTTTGTTTTATGTTTTATGTGTTACTATATTGTGACACTATTATACTAATGATTATAATTATTTCATTCATCTTATTACTATATAGTTTGTTTGTTTTATGTTTCATATTTTACTATTTTGTAACACTATTATACTAATTATTCATTATTTAATTCGTGTTATTACTATATTGTTTCTTTGTTTTATGTTTTATGTTTTATTATTTTGTAACACACTTATACTAATCATTATCATTTTTTAATTCATGTTATTACTATATTAGTCATCTTAATTCATTTTATTACTATACTGTTTGTTCGTTTTATGTTTTATGCTCTACTAGTTTGTAACACTATAATACTAATCATTATCATTATTTAATTCATGTTATTATTATAATGTTTGTTTGTTTTATTCTTTTATGTTTTACTACTTTGTAACACTATTTTGTAACGCTATTATAATTATCATTATCATTATTTAATTCATGTTATTACTATATTCTTTGTCTGTTTATGTTTTATTTATTACTATATTGTAACACTATTTTGTATCACTATTATACTAACAATTATCATTATTTACTTCATGTTATTACTATATTAAAAATTTTAATTCATGTTATTACTATATTAATAATATTAATTCACGTTATTACAATATTGTTTTTTTTTATGTTTTATGCTTTACTATTTTGTAACACTATTATACTACTCGTTATCGTTATTTAATTGATTTTATTACTATATTAATAATTTTAATTCATATTATTACTATATTGTTTGTTTGTTTTTTTTCTGTTCTATATTTTGCTATTTGTAACACCATTATAATAATCATTATCATTATTTAATTCATGTTAATACTATATTGTTTATTTGTTTTATGTTTTACTATTTTGTATCACTATTATACTAATAATTATCATTACTTAATGCATGTTATTACTATATTAATAATTTTAATTCATGTTATTATTATATCGTTTGTTTCTTTTATGTTTTATGTTTTACTATTTTGTGACACTATTACAATAATCATTATTATTATTTAATAATTGTTATTACTATATTGTTTGTTTGTTTTATGTTTTATGTTTCACTATATTGTAACAGTATTTTGTAACACTCTTATCCTAATCATTATGATTATTTAATTCATCTTATTACTATTATATTAATCATTATCATTATTTAATTCATGTGATTACTATACTAATAATTTTAATTCATGTTATTACTATATTGTTTGTTTGTTTTATTTTTTATGTTTTACTTTTTTGTAACACTACTATTCTAATCATTATCTTTATTTAATTCATGTTATTACTATATTGTTTGTCTGCTTTTTTTGTTTTATGTTTTACTATGTTGTAACACTAGTTTGTAACACTATTATACTAATCATTATAATTATTTAATTCATGCTATTACTATATTGTTTGCTTGTTTTTTTGTTTTATGTTTTATATTTTAATGTTAGGTTACACTATTTTGTAACGCTATTATACTAATATTTATCATTATTTAATTAATGTTATTACTATATT
The DNA here is from genome assembly GCA_000404065.3 of Pinus taeda. Lineage (NCBI taxonomy): Eukaryota > Viridiplantae > Streptophyta > Pinopsida > Pinales > Pinaceae > Pinus > Pinus taeda. The sequence continues at coordinate 14,741 of APFE030264981.1, read as the reverse complement.
AATAATTTTAATTCATGTAATTACTATACAACTTGTTTGTTTTATGTTTTATGTTTTACTATTTTGTAACACTATTATACTAATCTTTATCATCGTTTAATTCATGTAATAACTATATAGCTTGTTTGTTTTATGTTTTATGTTTTACTATTTAATAACACTATTATACTAATCTTTATCATTATTTAATTCATGTTAATACTATATTAATAGTTTTTATTCAACGTATTACTATATTAATAATTTTAATAGTGTATTGTTTGTTTTTTTAATTTTTTATGTTGTTCTATTATGTTTTACTATTTTGTAACACTATTATACTAGTCATTATCATTATTTAATAATTGTTATTACTACATTAATAATTTTATTTCATGTTATTACTATATCGTTTGTTTGTTTTATGTTTTATGTTTTACTATTTTGTAACCCTATTATAGTAATCAGTATCATTATTTAATTTATCTTATTAATATTTTAATAATTTGAATTCATGTTGAGGTTGAAAAGGGTCTGAGCGGTTGCAGGATACGGCGATTAGGGTTCTGAGATCATCTGTCACGACGCAAACTGCAAATCTCTGGATCTACTCAAGCGCTGGACTAAGAAACCTGTTTCGCATCAGCGTGGCAGGGCACTAGGTAAGACAAATGGAATCTTCTCAGGGGAGGGCATCAGAGCCCTCCCCAGCGCAAATAACTCGCTGCACGCTCTTGAACGGGATTTTGTTTTTGGTTCCATTTACAAGGGGATAATGAACCGAGAGAATAGGCATCAGCACGGGAACAAGGGGATAGAAGGGCGGAAGGACAATGCCAGTGCCGCACAAGACAGTGGGGAGAAACCGGAGGAAACTCCGAAAGTTTCATCAGCTACATGCAAGCCTATAGCCAAAGAACGACCTAGAATAGAGCTGCCAGGACACAAGATTGACAAGAGAATAGAATACATGCGGGATCATGCCCTTATTGGGAAGTTCATAGGGTTCTGTTCGACAGAAAGGCCCTTATATGGTTGGATTACGGCGAAGTGGAAACCTAAAGGAGAGTTTACCCTGCAGTTAGGGCTGAAAGGCTTCTTCACTACGATCTTCTTCTGTCTGAAGGACAAATACAGAATCCTGGGAGAGGGGCCCTATTTTTTCAACTCAGCGGGTCTGTATCTAAGGGATTGGATACCAAGATTTAACCCGAACAAGGAAGACCTCACATGGGCGCCAGTCTGGATCAGACTGTACTCACTTCCAGATGAATATTGGGATGAGGACATTCTCAAAGATATAGGAAATGGAATAGGGGAATATATCAGGGCTGCAAAAGAAACAAAAAAGCGCATACACATCTCTTACGCCTGCATATGCATCTTCATATGACTGAATGAAGCTTTGCCAGAATCGGTAAGTCTCTTTCATCGAGACGAGGAATGGATTCAACCTCTGGACTATGAGCATGTCCCCTTTCGATGTAGAAAATGCCATTCTCTAGGGCATCTTTTTCGGGATTGTCCGCTGAATTCCAAATCCGCTACTCCTGAACCCTCAAAAGCCCTAACCCAAGATGGCTTCACAAAATCCCCAAGTCGAAGGTGTGCGCACAAGAAGCCTAACAATGGGAATAAGACCCAGCAAAATAATAACCACAGCCCAGCCACAAAGAACAGTTTTGAAATTCTTGCACGAACCTCTGATGAGCATCCCTCGATCTTTGAGACCACCCCAGCCCCTCCTTCCTCCTCCTCCCACCCTCCTCCTACAGCCTCCTCATCCAAACCTCAACCCCCCATTAGCAATCTGGTAATCCACTCTGAAGGACCTAAAGAGACGGAAGCGAAATGCAAGGATATGGAAGTCGATTGAAAGCTAGACCCCCCTCAAAACTCTGAGATCAATATGGAGGGAAGAAACCAAGTGCAACTAATGGAAGAAGAACCAGAGAGCATAGATCTGAACGGCTTAGACATCATAGAGCTAGAACTGGCATGCAAAAAGAAGGCATATGATAGCATACCAGAGGCTCAACTCAACAAGTTGGAAGTGGTCATTTCCAGGGCCTTTCATCAGCATCAACTAGGTATACAGCCAGGTAGCCAATGGGATGGTAACCCTCCCCCAAAAGGTACCAAGAAGAGAGGAAGAAGAACGAATCTTCAGCGAACGATCGAGATCGAGAAAATCCTGGTAGACTCGGGCATGTATGCTAAATTGACGAATTACTATAAACCCTCCATCAATAGTTAAACCATGAAGCTGGTATCATGGAATGTTAGAGGACTCAACAACCCAGGCAAACTCAAAATGTTAAAAAACATGATTAAAATGGAAAAACCACAAATGTGCTTTCGCAAGAAACCAAATGTAACAGCTCAACATTAGGTAGCATTCTCTCCAAGGCGTGGCCAGGGTGTCGATCGGTTGTGGTGGATGCCTCTGGAGCCTCAGGAGGGCTGGCTATAGCATGGAATACACAGGCGATAGCTCTTTCAGATTTGCACACCTCCCATCATCTCATCCAGGCTGCTTTTCACATCCTAGGTACGAACATCCATGGAAATATCTCAAATGTTTATTTCTCGCAGGATACAGGAAGTAAAATTTCTCTTCTTGACACCATAGAAGCCTTGAACAACAATAGGAGGCACCCGCTCTGGATTATAGGCAGGGATTTTAATCTGATCACCAAGCTAGAGGAGAATATTGGGGGTAGAAACAGAGTGGACCAAGAAAACTCTCACTTCAAGGACTTCATTGAGAACACCTCTTTCATAGATATGCCTTTTTGTAATGGAACTTTCACATGGAGAAATCGCAGAGCAGGTAGGCATCAAATTTCTTCCAAACTGGATCGCTTCCTCATATCAGATAACGCGGTTCACCTTGGAGGAGATTTCTTAGCAGCTATCCTTTCTCACACAGGATCAAATCATTGGCCGATAACTCTCCAATGGCAAAGACCAGGCAATCTGACCAGAGGACCTTTCCGCTTCGAAGAGTTCTGGCTCTCGCATCCCTCGTTTAAAGACTTTGTCAAAACTACATGGACATCCTTCACCCCGCCTGAAGGGTCCAAGATGTTTTAGTTCCAACAGAGGCTCGGGTTTTTAAAAAGTCATCTAAAATGGTGGAACAGGGAGACCTTTGGAAACATATTTACAGCGTAACAAGAACTAAACAAGGAACTATCGATCTCCAACAAAAGATAATCACAAAGGGACACACTGAAGAAACACTGGCACAGGAACGACGCATCCACAACCAACTGGAGGAAAGGCGGAAACAGGAGGAAATATACTGGAAGCAAAAGTCCAGAATCAGATGGCTGAGGGAAGGTGAGAAAAAAACCAAATTCTTCCATAGAACCACTGTTCAGTGAAGAATGCACAACAGCATCCCTTACATCCAAAATCAGGGAGGGGCAAAAATAGAGAAGCACGAGGAAATTGAGGAGGAATTCCTTAATCACTTCGCTCAAGTCCATCGAGAGCCTGAAGGAGACAAGTGTCCAGCTATTGAGAGAATAACCAACAATGTGCCAAGGCTTATCACGGAGGAGAACAATGAACTTCTCCTTCTCTCCATTCTGTCTCAGGAGGTGGATGAGGCAATGTCTCAACTTAAGGAAGGAAAGGCCCCTGGCCCGGATGCATTCACCACCACGTTCTTTCACACTTTCTGGGAGTTGATAAAGCAAGAGGTTTGGAAAATTGTAGAAGAATCAAGAGATCTCCATTGGATGCTTCCCTCTCTAAACACAACCTTCATCGCTCTTATCCCCAAAGAGGAAGATTCTATCACCCCTGACAAGTATAGGCCGATTGCTCTTTGTATTGTCATTTACAAAGTTATATCTAAAGTGATTGTGAATCGGTTAAAGCCCCTCTTGCCCCTGCTTATCTCCCCGGAATAGTCGGGTTATGTGGAAGGGCGTGAGATCATGGATGGAATTCTCCTCATGCACGATCTAATCCACTCCCTCAAGCACACCAAGCAGGCAGGTATGCTTCTCAAACTGGACCTCTCTACGGCTTTTGATAAACTCAGCTTGACTTACATTCAGCAAATTCTTACAGCCTTTGGTTTTTGCTCTATGTGGGTTCGGTGGATCATGAGTCTAATTACCTCAACTCAATTCTCCATCCTTGTAAACGGTATCCCCTCCCGCCCCTTCAAACCTTCCAGAGGGATCAGGCAAGGTGCCCCCTATCCCCCTTCCTCTTTCTGCTAATGGCTGAAGGTCTAGGGCGTCATATCAAAAATTCCCTCCATTCTCATCAGCTCAAAGGCCTATATGTTCACAATACCCCTGCTAATTCCCACCAGCATTTTGTCGACGACACAATGCTTTTTGGTTACCCTTCTGTCCAGGAAGCCTCCTGCTTCAAAACCCTGCTTAATGACTTTTCAAAAGCCTCTGGCACAAATGTCAACTGCTCCAAGTCGCAGATTTTCTTCTTTCACACTCCTCCCTCTGTCAAGATCGCGGTTGCCCGCATCTTAGGATTTCCCTCTGCTTCCCTCCCCTCCAAATATCTTGGAGCTCTGCTCACGGCCTCAGCCATAAAGCATTCTTCTTGGCGATCTCTCCTTGAAAAGCTCGAATCTCGTCTTAACCTCTGGACTCATATAAATTTAAGTCTTGCCAATCGAGTGGTGCTCATCAAGTCGGTCCTTCAGGCAATGCCTCTCTATCTGTTCTCAATCCTTGCAGTGCCGAAGTGGGTTTTAAAAAAATAAGGAATCTTCAGCGTGGCTTCCTTTGGGGTAGCTCGGCAACCAACCGTAAATGGGCTCTAGTAAAATGGGCCACTTTCTGCACTCCCAAAGACAAAGGGGCCATAGGTCTCAGAGACCCAAAGCATAGCAATTCCATCATGAGCGCCAAAATTTGGTGGCGATGGGTTACTAATCCAGAAAAGCCCTGGGTCAAACTATGGACAGCCAAATATGCCAACAACAAACCTCCGGAGGAACTCATCAGGTTCACCCCCAACGTCAAAGGCTCACTTATGTGGAATGCAGCTAAACAGCACTACCAATTAATTCAAAAGCATAGTTTCTGGGAAGTGAGGAATGGCAGAACAACAAGATTTTGGACAGATGCATGGAACCAGATGCCAAAGCTCAACAGTGTTCTGCACCCAGCTCCAGAACTCAACAGGCAGGAGCAGTAGCAAGAAAAGATCCAATAGTACTGGATGCAGGAAACGGAGCACAGCTTCAGGCAATGGAAATAGGGTAATCAGTTAATCTATAACACCAACCTTCAAGATGCTGAGCAGCTGGAAATGGAGCTTCGGAAAAGAAATATCAGATATGACGAAGGAAATGACATCCTTCGATGGGGATACCAGCCTAAAGGTACCTTCACTCCTTCAGAGGCGTATGAAATAGTAAGCAACATCTCCACTCCTTCTGATCCAATCTGGAGCAAAATATGGGAGCTTGATTCTTGGCCCAAAGTCTCTTACTTCCTTTGGTTGGTAGGACATAAAAGGATACTCACTTGGGATAAATTAAGAAGAAGAAACTTTCATGGTCCATCCATCTACCATAATTGCAATCATAATGAGGAAACTCTCCAACACCTCCTGGACTCATGTCCCTTAGCCAATCAGCTATGGGAAAAAGCAAGCTTCAGATGTCAAATAAGATGTAGAATGGAGAACGACATAATCAGCTCTTTAAGACAATGGCCCCAGAAACCTTATAAAAGCGAGCTCCTCAATTGTCTGTGGAACATAATCCCAGGTCTAATCCTCTGGAGCATCTGGAAGGAAAGGAACAAACGAATATTCAAAAACCAATGTTCTCCGATCGAGGACATATGGAAGAGGTTTTGTGGGAATCTCAAAGAAACACTGCTGCTCCGACCTTGGACGCAGGAGGATCTTCCATCTCTACATAATGAGAAAAGTATCCTAGACAATTGGCAACTGCATCTTCCTCAGGAACTTCAGAAGAACGGCCCTGCCAAAAGCAGCAACATCAACAAAGGCAAATGGAATGCTCCCCCAAAGCACTCCTATAAACTCAACTTCGATGGTGCCTCCAAAGGCAATCCTGGAATTGCGGGTTTTGGGGGAATTTTAAGAAATCATGAAGGCACTCCCATGCAGATATACTTTGGAAACATAGGCTGGGATACTAACAACTCAGCTGAGTTAGAGGGACTCTGGCAAGGGCTCACTCTCGCTTGGAATCTCAACCTTCAACCCCTGGTCGTGGAAGGAGACTCCCAGATCCTCATTAACATGGCCAAGCGCCTCGAAAATGGATCTCAAGCAAGGAAAATCGCCACTAGCTGGAGGCTCGAAGCCAGGCTGGAGGCTATTGAACAATCGCTTTGCAGCAACAAAGCCATCTCTTTCACCCATATAAAGAGGGAAGGCAACAAGGTTTCTGACCTCTTGGCCAATATAGGAGTGGAAACCGCCAATACCCTTCTCACTGGCAATACAACCATAATTCCAAATAATGTACAGGCTCAGGAATGTGCTAGCCTGGTCCAATGTGATGCATCGGCCCCGGATGCGGGTGAAAGGACGAGTGGCGGTGAGGAGCCACATGCCAGCCATGTGTTGCCTCAAGCTTAAGCTGGGCATTCAATACATTTCTCGTCGCCGAGGAATAAATGTACAGATCAAGCGGAAGGTATTCAATGCAATTTCTGGGTAACTGGTGCGACTGCAAATCACAGTTATGGAGAACAGGTCTCGAGGGAATGTTGGATTTTTTGAAAAGGGAGATGGATTGGGTCATGACATTCAGGTTCCTGTGTGCGGTTTTGCTCTCCAGGCTAGAGCTCTTGCTGTTAAGGCCTGCTTCCAAATCGTTGAAGGTTGTCTCAAGCCCGGAAAATCTGTTGGTTGTTGTCTTTGTTCGGTTGGGTGGCGTCTCAAGTCTATGGAGCGTTGCTTCAATTCTGTTGGGGGCTGTTCCAAGCTGGGAAGATCCTCTGTCTCAGCATCACTCCATGCTCTTGGTGCTCCTGCAAAGATGGTCAGACGTAGGGGTTCTGCTCGGGGAGGGTTGTCTTGTCCTCCAGCCACAAAGCCCTGCCCTCACTGTTGTCGTTTTCACTGTCATGGAGGGGCTAAGGCCAACCCCATCCAGGCTAGCCAATTCATGGACACGAGGAGCCCAAATTCTGATCCGGCTCCTTCACCTACATTCGACTCCACCATCTTCACCTGCGGCAGCTCGATGGATAAACCCCGCATTAATGCACATGTCTCGGTTCTATTCCTCGAGGAATCTCAAGATGGTGAAGGAGGTTCGCGCAGTATGGAGAAGATCCCAGGTGGAAGCTCACACGACGACGAGAAGAAACCAGCGGGGGCACCTGGGCAAGATCCTAAATGCCCTTAGGCTCAGAAGGCGTCGACTTCCAAGGAGAACATTGCGGATGATTGGGATTCCTTCCCCACAGCAGAAGAACGAGAGAAGTATGGATGGTGCATAGTGCTCGAGGAGAAGCCAGAGGAATAGCCTTCCACTGGTTCAATCTCTCTTCCTCCATAACTGCTCAGGTTCTGTTTTGGTTAATGGCTATGTCTTATGTCTTTTCTGGTTCAAGTCTATGTCTATGTCTGCTCTGGCTAAGTTTGTATGGCCTGTCAGGGAATTCGCTGAAAGTCTCTTGATGCCCTTGCATGGGAAGTAGCTTTTTGCTTCGGTGCCCCTGCGTGGGACGATTTTGTTTGGTCTGGATCCTCTGTCGTGTTATAATGGCTCTGTATGGGTATTTTTGTCTAGTCGCGCTGCCCCTGCGAGGGCTAGTTTTGTTTTGCAAAATCCTGGTCCAAAGAGCCACAACTGGCCTTGGGAAAACTGACTCTGTGAATGTAATGTTTTACTGTATATAATAGAATAGAATAGATTTACCGAGAAAAAAAATATATATATTTAATTCATGTTACTATTATATTGTTTGTTTGTTTTAAGTTTTATGTTTTACTATTATGTTACAATATTTTGTAACACTATTATACTAATCATTATCATTATTAAATTTATTTTATTACTATATTAATAATTTTAATTCATGTTATTACTATAATGTTTGTTGGTTTTATGTTTTATGTTTTATGTGCCACTAATTTGTAACACTATGATACTAATCATTATCATTATTTAATCCATGTTATTACTATATTAATAATTTAAATTCATGTTATTACTATATTGTTTGTCTGTTTTATGTTTTATCTTTTACTATGTTGTAACACTATTATACTAGTCATTATAATTATTTAATTCATGTTATTACTATATTAATAATTTTAATTCAAGTTCTTACTATATTGTTTTCTTGTTTTATGTTTTATGTTTTACTATTTTGTAACAGTATTATACTAATCATTACCATTATTTAATTCATGTTATTACTATATTGTTTGTTTGTTTTATGTTTTATGTTTTACTATATTGTAAGAATATTTATGTTTTATGTTATACTATTTTTTAACCATATTTTGTAAGATTATTATGCTAATAATTATAATTATTTTAGTTATGTTCTTAACTATATTACATAATTTTAATTCATTTTATTAACTATATTGTTTTGTTTGTTTTATGTTTTACTATATTCTAACACTATTATATTAATCATTATCATTATTTAATCATGTGATTACTAGCCTAAGAATTTTAATTCATGTTATTAAATATTGTTTTTTGTTTATGTTTTACTATTTTGTAACACTAATTAATACTAATCATTATCATTATTAATCATGTTATCACTATCTATTAATAATTTTTAATTTAATGTTATTACTATAATATAATTTCATTCATCTTATTGTTATATTAATATTTTATAATTACTATACTTGTTGTTTTATGTTTTATGTTTTTACTATTTTGGTAACACTACTATACTATATTATCTTTATTTAATTCATGTTATTACTATATTGTTTTTTCTGTTTTATGTTTTATGTTTTACTATATTGTAACACTATTTTTTTTTTCTCGCTAAAAAAACTAATCTATTAATTTCATCAACGGGAAGTACATTACAGTCATGTGGTGCCATCGCCTGAGGCCAGGCCTCGGCATTCTGAGCTAGGTATCAACCCACGTGGGGGAATTGAGACAATCCAAAAATAACCCATCCCAAGAAAAATAACTGAACCCACGCAGGGGCGACCGACTACAGGCAAAGTAACTGAACCCACACATGGGCGACCGACTACCAGCATAGTGATCCCGCGCAGGGGCATCTCAAAATAGGACCAGTCAAAAGGTTTATCCCACGCAGGGGTAGTAATAGACAAGACCATAAAAACATTGAAATTATCCCAAGCCGGGGCAAAATTAGACATGACCAGAAAGACAGTGAAATTATATGCGCCGAGAGCCAAAACAAGACCTGAAGGAGGCCAAAGACGGTGGAGCTGAGTGGAGGGCTGGTTACTTCTCCGGTTCCTCTTCGACCACTGGGCACCCCCAAGATTCTTCATCTTCCACTGCAGCAGGGTGGGGAACCGGGTTGACATCCCTCGCTTTGGAAGTTGACGCCTCCGGCAGCGTTGGACCTTGCTCTGCCGCCCATCCTGGCACTTCTTCAACAAATGTTGAGCCCTCGTTCTGGTGCTGCTGCTGTTTGCCACGGAGCTCCTCACTATCAGATGGCGCTTCATCCAGGAAAAGAACCGACACATGAGCGTTGATGCGGGGCCTGTCCAACAAGCTACTGAAGGTGAAGATGGTCGAGCCAAAGGCCGACGAAGGAGCTGAAGGGTCAGGGCTGTGGGAGTCGAAAAATTGACTGGCTTGAATTGGCATGGCATCAGGGAAGCCATGGCAGCACCATCAACAATGATAGGGGTTAGGAACCTTAGCAGGAGGCGGAGAGGACTCTCCCCTGGCCGAGCCTCGACGGCAAGGCAGACGCTGTCGTGCCCTGACCATGCTCGGGACAAAGCTGAGGAAAAGGAGCCGAGAGGGAGACGGAATTGAGGCAGAGGCGGAGTAGGGGAAGGACACTAATTCGCAGTCCCCTCTCCTTTCAGAACAACGACCAGCGAGAAGAGGGAAGGAGGGTGAGGCCTCCCTGAGAGCGGGTGAGCAGGTGGGAGCTGGAGCATGAACCAGCAAGCACAGAGCATCAAAGGCCGAAAGCTTCATATGACCCAACATGAATTGAGCCTCATCATCATCAGATTTAAACACTGAACCTTTTCCTCGAACCTCGATCGCCATAACTGCTCGTTGTAGACAAGCTTACGGCAAGAATGGCACAATGAATGTGCCTCTAGGTTGAACCCCGCTCTATATTCCATGGCGGCGTTCCGCCATTGAATGCCCTCATAAATCTTGGGGCTGCCCATGTCTTGCAAGTGGCCCCTCCATAACTGACGATGTGTCACCCGCATCCGGGATATATTGTAACACTATTATAATAATCATTATAATTATTTAATTAATGTTATTAAAATATTAATAATTTTAATTCATGTTCGTACTATATTGTTTTCTTGTTTTATGTTTTACTATTTTGTAACACTATTCTACTATCATTATCATTATTTAATTCATGTTATTACTAAATATTGTTGTTGTTTTATGTTTTATGTTTTACTATATTTGAACACTATTTGTAACAATATTTATGTTTTTATGTTATGCTATTTTTAAACAATTTTGTAGATACTTATTACTAAATAATTATATTATTTAATTCATTTTCTTTACATAGTAATAATTTTAATTCATGCTATTACTATATTGTGTGTTTGTTTTATGTTTTATGTTTTATGTTTTACTATATTGTAACACTATTTTGTAACACTATCATCCTAATCATTATAATTATTAATTCATGTTATTACTATATTGTTTGTTTATTTTATGTTTTATGTTTTACTGTATCCTAACACTATTTTGTAACATTATTCTATAACACTATTATACTAATGAATATCATTATTTAATTCATGTTATTACTATATTAATAATTTTAATTCATGTTACTGCTATATTATTTGTTTGTTTTATGTTTAATGTTTTACTATATTGTAACACTATTTTGTAAGACTATTATACTTATCATTATCATTATTAAATTTATGTTATTACTATAATAATAATTTTAATTCATGTTTTTTCTATATTGTTCGTTTGTTTTATGTTTTACTATATTGTAACACTATTATACTAATGATTATCATTATTTTGCTCATTTTATTACTATATTAATAGTTCCAATTCATTTTATTACTATATTGTTTGTTTGTTTTAGGTTTTATGTTTTACTATTTTCTAACACTATTAGAATAATGATTATCATTATTTAGATCATGTTATTACTTTACTAATAATTTTAATTCATATTATTAATATATTGCTTGTTTATTTTATGTTTTACTATATTCTAACACTATTATACTAATAATTATAATTCTTTAATTCATGTTATTACTATATTGTTTGTTTGTTTTATATTTTATGTTTTACTATATTGTGACACTATTATACTAATCATTATAATTATTTCATTCATGTTATTACTATATTGTTTGTTTGTTTTATGTTTTATGTTTTATGTTTTACTATTTTGTAACACTATTATACTAATCACTATCATTATTTTTATTCATGTTATTAGTACATTTTTTGTTTGTTTTATCTTTTAATTTTTACTATATTCTAACACTATTTTGTAACGCTATTATACTAATCATTATCATTAT
>APFE030264978.1:24380-110144 GCA_000404065.3 Pinus taeda | reverse complement strand
CTAATGGAACAAGTGCAGGTGAAGATTTTTGACAGTCAACCAGTGGATTTGGGTAGTAAAGACTAAGAAAAACAAAATCTAAAAGGAAAAAGTGATAAAAAAGGGAATTTTCTCAATTTAAACAGGGTACGCAGGCAGCCTGTTTAACCAGGTGCGTACACGCTTTGTGTACACAGATACAGTGCATACAAGTACGCACTGTGTCTAAAGCAGAGGGTGCATACTACTGTAAAACAAAGAAAACCTAAGTTCTAATTCGACCCTAAGCTAAGCCACCCAAAAACACAGTAAAGCAACCAAAAAGCAAAAGAAACAAGACTCTTTTTAGATCAAAGTAATGTTCAAAGGAAAAATCAATCACATCAATGGATTCCCCAGCGGAGTCGCCAATTTGTCATGGGAAAAGAGTTATTTTTGCAGACAAACCTAACCTCCCTAGGAGTCTAAGACTCTCTAGTGACAAACAAACCAAACAAGAGCAATCCTTCTCTAAACACACATTATTCTATGAGAGATCAAGTGTTTCCGATCTTACCTTAGGTCCAACGCTTGTTGTAGCAGTCCAGCCTTGCTGATCCAGATGAGCTCCTCCTTCACTTAAGACCTGCATACACTAACAAAGCAAACGATTACATAACACCTAAATAATTCATAAAACAAAGCATATTCATCACATAGACCAAGGAGTACATGAAATAATTCATTAACAACAAATCATTGAGAAGAATGGACTTATTTGTATTAAGGAAACAAAAAAGGAACCATTACAACCTGAGCCTTGGTGTTGTGCAAGCTACTCCCAGGGTCCAACAAGAGATTTCCTCTACTTTGACAAGCTCACCCACTCCCAATATGGCAACAAGAAAGGATAGTGATCTCTCCTCACAAGTCAACAATGGAAGTCCTAATTCCAGCAGCATTTACCCTTTGGAATGTTCAGCTTTCAACCTCCCCTCCTCTGGCCTAATGCCTATATTTATAGTATCTAGAGGAAGTTATTCAGTTCCAACATCAATGGGATACTCCCTCTTTTGGATGGGGTAGCTCCTCTCTTGATGGGATAAGTTCCTCTATCATAGGGATGCATGAACCATCTGGAGGCGCTCAATACACGTCAAACACTCTTCTAGAAGGCTCTAGAAGTGACCACAAGTAACTTGTTTAAGATGAAACTCGTGCCTTTTGACCTTTACAGGAGTATGCACCCATCCCTTGACTTATAGAGCGTACAAGTACGCAGGTACAATGAGCTTGGAATGCGTACACGCAGGCAAGGTAGAGAGAACCTGCGTACCTAGAGATAAACATGTTTTTTGATGACTTTCTCTATTTTTTGAAGTTTGACATGAAGAGCAGAGGTATGAGGCTTGACAAGGAGGACATTATGACTATTGATGGAGCCATATTAACTGCAGATAGTCATGGTGACAAATTTCAGTGTAACAGGAGATGCCATGTATTAATGAGCGATTTATTAAATTCAACTTTTCAGACCCCCCAACCTCCCCCCCTGCCCTCATTAAACTTCGAAGGTGCGGGGGGGTCAAAAACTCATCCTCCACAGTTGATCTGGGCAGGGATAATCTCCTTCATCTATTTCCGATGGTGCTTTATTGCAAAGCGACAGAATGTCAAACCACACTTTTATTTGAAAAATAAAATATAACCCTTTGGAAAAATATAAAAAAGATTAAATAATAAGCATATAAAACAATGTGGCATTTTAGTTTTATTTGAAAAATAAAATATAACACTTTGGAAAAATATAAAAAAGATTAAATAATAAGCATATAAAACAATGTGGCATTTTAGTTTTATTGCGCCTCTAGGATTTTTATTGTATTTAATTTTTCATATAAATATATATATATATATATATATATATATATATAATATATATTTATATATATATTATTTATATCCCTTTTCTATTTTTTCTTTTTCTATATATATATTTGATGATGCGATGGAGTTGGTATTTTACGAGAAACAACTTTACTAGAAGAAGGAGGTGATGAAAGTTTGGGTTTTTGGAAGAATTGAGGATTAATAACTAACTTCTAAACTTCAGGAAGAACCTTTTTAGGATCCTCAAAAGCTAGAGGATTAGTATAGATACTAAGTTCGTCGTCAACAAGTGTTGGAGTTGACTGTGAAGGGTTAGATTGTGAAGGTTTTCTAGATAGAACAAAGGTAGAAGTAGCAAGAGACGCTTCTAACCTATTTTTAGTTGATGTAATTCTAACTAATCTCTTTGGATCTAATAAAGGAGAGAAGAGCTCTGGATATGATTGGGATCTAGTATGCTTGGGTGAAGCCACATTTAATATGTGGAGTTTCTAGGTGAATGATTTTAGCCTACTGACCTCTTATTGTTGGCTTATGCGAGCCTGACCCAAGTTCACAGTTATTTAGCCAAACAAATCCCTACACTATTGGCCCTTTTGGCATCATCTCGTGGGGCACAGACTGAAGTCTCACCCAAAGTAGTATGGGGAGATGATGGAACCAAGTTTCTGCACTCTTGAGATGTCTGTGATGTCGGTTTAGTCCAACTAGACCCGCCTTCATGCAGGTTGCTTTGCGCATTGTTCTACTCTTCAGTACCTTCACGATTTGTTATAATCAACTTTCATGCAGCCCTAACCAGGGGCTTAAATCCTTTCGCATTGCTACAACAACAAACTATGTTATTTCCCAAACTAGATTAAGTATCTTACTTATCTTAGTGACAGGTCTTAATTATATTCACCTAAATAGATCTTGCTAGTGTTCACTTAATGATTACAATTATACACATTCATGCATCATATAAGCATTAGAAGTGAAATTTATACTCAAGATAACAGATGCATAAACAGGAAATAAATAAACAGAAATGGTAGAAACTTCTCTTTATTAATACTCCCAACTATTTACAGAATTGACTCGCCCTGTGCACTCAGCTGCAGGGGTCCACACACTCAGCTGCAGACTATTAGGCCTCTGCACACTCAGCTGCAGAGCCTCTTCCTACTCTACGACCCAAAACTAGACTTTACACTTCTGATCTATCTCTCATACATCATATGTTCTTCATCTTCGATTATATTTCTATTCATTATTTTAGATACTGAGAGCCTCGCTCTATTTATATAACCCATGGTCCGCAGACCATGGGTAGATCTTCTGCAACTAAAATTACAATAAAAAAATAAGGGAGGATAACCATATGACTCTTTAACAAACTACGTGCTTCGCGCCCACAAAATGCGGAGTCTTTACATTGGAATTACAAAATTGACCAAAATCTGGGCTATAAGCCCCAAAACATCCCTTGGGGGATCCCACTCCCAATAGGCCCCCAACACAAGCATCGTGACTCGCCCTCAAGTCATTCTGTAGATGTGGAGATCTTTGTGCGAAGACCTCCCAACTCTGATTGGATCACTGTAAGTTTGGTAGTGCACTGAGCAGTTGCTTACTGAACTTCCTCGATGCATTGTTCAGTGACCATTGTCATTGAACCGCTTCCCTGAATCCTTTCATGAGTTGCTTGTAGCTATGCGAGCTTTGCTTCAATAGAGGTTGTAATGGTATAAGCCTCATCGATCCATGGCTGTAGGGGCGTCTTCAAAACTTCTTCGTTATGTTGAGCAGCATCCACCTGTTCCTTGAGCACCTTTTCTTGTTGCATCCTTGCGAGCCTCTGTGTAAGGGAAACCATCTAAGCAGTCCCTTTGACCTCATCATACTTCTGTTGTAGCTTATGCGCCTCTGTCTCTAAGTGCTCTATGTTTGGGTCCTCCCGCAGGGTGGTGAGGACCTCGAACGATTGCTCGAACAACTTCATGCAGTTTGTCACTGCACTCTCAATGGCCGCCATTGTTTTTGTGATTGCAGTGGTACGCTATTCCTTAACCTCTGGTGGAGTTGAAGGTTGCACCTTCAACTACAGTTTTGCTATCTGAAGGTTCATCTCTAGATGAACCCTGGCCATTTCAGCTCTTGTGTCGCGCACCCCTGTTGCTAACTTTCGGACGCACACCTCCACTGGTTCCTCTTCTTGGATAGCCAACGCTGGGACCAACTGGTAGGCTTCCTCCACCACCTACACTATTTGTCTATTCTTATCCATGGCCTCATTGCATTGTAGGCTCAACTACTCAATGTCGATGCGTTGCTCGCTCATTACCTATATTGCACGGCTCTCCTTGGCCCGTAGTTCTGTAGTGACTCCATCCTACAAAAGATAGAGTGTCTCCCAAGGGAGTGTAGCCATGTTTAACCTGATCCCATTCAAGCTGCTGACCATAGGCCTGTCGGCCTCATTTTCTATAACGAGTGCTCCATCTAGTAGCACTATTGTGTTGGTCATCCTGGCGCGCAACATTTCCTTGGCCACCAATGTGCCAACTATGAGGCTGGTTGACACTGTGCCAGCATGTGGAGTGTGCATCTGCAACACCTGTATTTGCATCCAGAGACCCACCAATACCATATGGTGTTTCTCCTCAAGCTATTGGAGGGCCTCCGCTGTGACATCTCGCACTGTTTCATCGATATCATGTAGATCCCCCTCAGTGAGGGTGATTGGGTCAAATGAAGTTTTTTAGGCCTTTGTCTTCTTGCATGGCCCTACCTGCTCTCTTGGGCACAGATGTTTTTGCTAGGTGGACGTTGTCTATGGGTCTATGCCACCTTGTTCTGTATCGGTCTGTGTCTCAGGTGAAGGTGACTTCTGGCTTGCGCACTCTTCTTCTGCTATCTTCTATTGCTCCTTGGCCAAATTTGCAGCGTTGAGCACCACCTGGGCCTTAGCCGCTACTTCTTCCTTCTTGTGCTTTCCCGCTAGCTGCACCATCCACAATTTCGTCTCTTCCTTCTTCCGCTACGTGGCAGAATTCTCTGCTTCTACCACAGAGCTAGCTAGAGTGTGCCACTCCATCGGCCAAGACTTAAGGACAGCAAAGATGATATCGTCGGTCGCCAAGTAGGGTAACTCATGCCACGTCTTCGTGGGGTCCTTCCGCACCCTGATGAAGACATGGTGGAAGTCTGCTTTGAACTCCACGTGGGTGATAACCATGGCTTGTGATTAATTCCCATCATGATGTTCATCTCCATGAGCACCCAAAATATCTTACTCTCCCTTATCCTCTTTGCATCCTTGGTTGCCCACAGCGAAGCGTACTTTGCTTCCTTCAGAATGTCTTGCGCGATCAACTGGCTATTTGTGGGCAACACCCATGCCACCAATACTATCAACAATAGGGTCCATGCATAATGGAATGTTTTTCCTTGCTCCTGTGCCTCGTGACAGTTTCCAAGGAACTCATCACTTAGATAGTTTGCCTAGTTAAACTAGACCCCTTCTGCACATTGCGCTGCTAGTGCAACCATTGGCGAAGGCACCTCATCTATGTGGCACTTCCACATCACCTTTCCTGCCAATATTTGTGACATGACCTTGACAGCAGGGTTTTTGATGCTAGAAATAGTGTACCCTCACTTCTTCTTTTCTAACTTAAACTTCTTGTTCATGGCCTCCGCGATGGGCCAATCATCACTCTTTCCTTGTGAAATTTTTGTTGGGTCCTCCCTACGCAAGAGAGCCATGTAATCCTGTGACTCAAATGGTCTATGATGGGGATGGGCTCCTCTAGCCACAAGCACCCATCATGCACCAAGCAGAGTAGTTGTCTGATGACGAAAATGGTCACTGGGGCGCGATGGTAATGCAACACCCAAAGTAGGTTTAGTAACCCTCCTTTCTCAACACCTCTGAGCCATTTTCACAACTCCAACTTTATTATTCTAGATGGTGCTCTTTCTTCTAGAGCATTAGCTATATGGTCGCTAGATGCAAGAAATTCTCATGGTCCACGAGGTCCCAATCTTCAAATTTCAGCACGGGCACCTATCCCAAGTGCGCTCCTTCAAACACAATAGCATCTGGGAGCAACAGAGTTTGTAGAGAGATCTTGCTTTCATCTATATCTTTGGGCACCTTGGTTTTACCCTTTTGCGGAGGAATATATGCAGGCAACCTGGTGAGAGGGTCCACACCCTGGGTTTCGACTTCCATTTCTACATCCTCCTCCTCCACCAGGATCTCTTCAAACTCTTCCTCCTCATCAACCTCCAAATTAATGGCCTTCCCCTTTTCCTCCATTATGAGCTTGGCCCTCAGCAGATTTCTAAGTGAGACGTGCATCGATATCATGGCCTACTTATCCTTCTTAGGTCTCAGCGTGCGCAATGATTTAGGGATCTCAGCAACTATCTCGACGCTCTTTGGGGCTGTGACTTCCGTAATTGCCTGGGCGGCTTCCTTGGCTATTATTGCTTCGGTATCCATGACATTTTCAGGTGCTGCCATAGTGAAATTCCACAGTTCTCTCAGTGTCTCTAGTAATTGTTCAAGCAATGAATTCACTTTTAGAAGATTGAATAAGTCTCAGTTCATGAATATCTAAGCACACAACAACTCAGTTCTAAAATTTCCAAGTGTTGTTTGCTGGAAAATCATTTGTAATTTGTAGCGCCTTTTGAGTTTGAATTCAACCGTTCCCCCCACATTCGGTCCATTAATGCTAGATTGGTGGCAGATTTTCAAGAATCTAGCCCATAAAGTTCTCCTTAAATGCTTGTCGCTAGCTCCATTTGGTCTCAAACCAAGGATCACATCTTGAATAGTGACTTTAGCAGTCATTTTCCAGTTGACCCACGTGGCAGTGTATCTATCCTCGCACTGTCGCAGAACCTGTGACACTTCGCTACTACGCGCAATCCTGACATCGCGCAATTCTTGGGTAGAGTAGTTTATAGTCCTGCATCTCCTTTCAGCTGTCTAGATCACTAAGACTGTGCTTCTGTCAACTAGTCAGATGGTCCGGCCACCTTTGTATGGCTTCAAATGACTGCCATTCACTTTTTCTGGGAAGGGTTCTCCATTTAACTTTACCAACTCTACTGCACCACCATTTGTAATTTCCTTAATAACATATGGTCCTAGCCAATGTATTCTGAGCTTCCCTAGGAACTTATCAAACTTACTATCATACAACAACCCCAAATCATTCACATTGAATGTGTGCAGCTTAATATGTCGACCGTCCCATGCATTTTCGCACTGCTTCTTGACCTGCTGGTGAAATCCAGCCAAAAATAGTTCTTATTTGAGCTCATCTAACTGTGAAAGCCTTTCCTCTAAGGCTCTATGGTCATTCATAGCTGTGAGCACTGCTATGTGCAGACTAGGCACGATTTATTCCATAGGCATTACAACTTCCAATCCATAGACAAGCCTAAAAGGTGTCTGTCCCGTCAGTTTCTTGCATGTCGTTTGATAAGCCCATAACATTGTTGGTACGCGTATGTACCAATCACTTTGCTGCACATTGCATACCTTGATCAATGCGGTTTCCATTAATTTGTTGAATGCTTCTGCTGTCCCGTTATCCTGTCAGTGATATGGTGTGCTCTTCTGATGATACACCTAAAACTCTTTCGTCAGCACGCTGATCGTTTCATTCAGGAAGTGCGTATTGTGATTGTTCATCAAATTCTTTAGACATCCAACTCGGATCAATACATGTTCAAACAGAAACTTCTCGAAAGTTGCGCCATTGCAATCCTTCACTGGTTTCACTTCTTCCCAACGAGTTAGATACTCTGTCGCAGTGATAATATAACTCGCGCCTGTCTTTCCTTGAAGTTGAATAGGTATTACAAAATCTATTTCCCACTTTTCAAAACACTGCAACATCATTTGTGGATTCAAAGGCATTTCATCCCTCCGTGATGGCTTACCTATTCTTTGACATACATCACATGCCTTGCAATATACTTTTGAATCCTATTGAAGGGTTGGCCACCACAACCCTACACATAGAATTTTCTACGCAGTTGCTCTCCCGGCATAATGTCCTCCTGCGACACCCCCATGAGCGTCTGCGACGATGCTGATTCGTTCAAACTTGGGTACATACCTTCGTAGTATTTCATCATTCACCATCTTATATAGATGCCCAACAATGACAGAGAAATCCACCGTGCACACCACTATTTCCTTATTTTGCTGGACAAAGTATCCTTCTGGCGCAATTCCAATTGTTAGAAAGTGAATTATATCTTCAAAATGTCCATCCGCTACATGCACAACAAAGACCTGTGCGTTAGGTAATCCTTTTTCCAAACTAGTAGGTTCTTCCCTTGTCTCGATGTGTGACAGGTGATCTAGTCCTGCGTTCAGTCGTCTAGGTTTCGCAACAACTTCAAAATCGTATTCTTGGAACAATAAAAGCCATTTGCTGATGCGCCCCCCCAACACAGGCTTATTGACCAAGTACTTTAGCGCGGAATGATCTGTATACATCTTAAAGTGACCTCCTAGCAAGTGTTAGAGTTAGTATTTTTATACTGCCACCAGTGATCAAATATGCTCTTATAAAGTGGTCTTGGGGTGTCAAAGTCAATTGTTTTTCATTTTAGTGAGTCTTAAAGTAAAATTTGGTCACTAGGCATTAGGTCTAGGATTTGTTTTCACTCCTTCCAAAGTTTTCCAAATATTGGTTCATGTCACCATTTGGCTGAGTGTACCATCATTCACAGAGTTGTCATCATTATTTCAAGTTCCAATGGGTCATTTTACACCTTGTTTGTGCTTTAGTTGTGCATAGGTAAGGCTCATTTCCCTCTCGTAGGGTTTTGAAGGTAATTTTTCTTGGATGGTCAAATCATCCAAAAAACTTGTATCCTGATGCTCATACACCTTCCCCTATCCTTAGTATACCTTATTAAACACTTTCCACCATTGATATCCCTCAAATTCATCATTTTCCCACAAACCCTAGCATATTGCTACAATTTGACACTTTTGTAGGCTAGGCCTGTGTTTTTCCATTTTGGATCGCTTCCCCTCACTCAATCCTTTAAATTCCACTTTCCCCTGCTTCCTAACATCCCTCCCTACTTCCCAAAACTTTCTAAAGAATTTAGAAGCCCCTCATCCCCTTCATTTCCCTTCATTTCTACGAATCCCCTATTCCACACATTGGGATAGGTTTTATTCAAATGATGTTTATGAGCAAGAAAAGATGAATTTGACAGAAGTGAAAGAGGTTTTTGTCCATCATAGGTCCAAGAAGGAAAAAATCGTTCATTATTTACATAGGTCTCATGGTTTTGGAGAAATTTCAAAACTACAGGTGTCATAGGAGAGTTGTTGCACTTCTGGAGTGACCTTCGGAAAATCAAGTTGTATCCTAGTTGGAGTGTCCAAATGACTTGCTTGATGAGTCAAACGATAACTAGACATATATATATTTCCAATGAGCTAAAATGATCTCAATTTGGAGTTGAGGAAGACCTCCAAAAGTTGACTGCAACAAAACTCTGCATTTTGGCAGCCTGATTTTGTACATTTTGACCAACCTTGGGAGATTGAGCTTTTTGCAGGGTAAATGAGCTCCAAATTGAAAAATTCAAAATGTTCTAGAAATTAGACAAGACAAGATTTCCCACGAGCTATCCCACACCTAATTTGGACACTATGAAGGCAGCCAAAAGTCATCTTGAAGTGTCGTTGTGCGTTCAGGCTGGAGCACGACGCATAGAGACTGAGCGCTGCACGTAGGCCAGTTTTGGTAGTGTAAAAAACAACTATGCTGTGTGTTCAGAAAGGTGTTGCATGCCTGTAGCAGGCACTTTGCATTGCGCCAGAAAGGGCCAGAAAGCCTCCTGCTTCCTAAAAAAATAAAAAATTTCCCTCTCTTCCCTCAAGCAAGTTTCCTCACTGTACTTCATCATTGGTTTGTAATTGAAGTTTTTAAAGGTAATTTACAATGGAAAAAGTGAAACCCTAGATTATTCCTTAATTATACCCTAGAAACCTTAACCCCCATTATTTCTCCCATCACCTATCACTAAAGCCCTGAACCCCTCCCCTATATCACTCCATAACATTTTATATTCCTTTGTCCTTCATCTCACAAGCTATACTTCAAAAAAGGACCCAAGCCCCTCTCCCTCATTTTCATGATTCATACCCTCCTATTCATTTCCTAGCTCACCAAATACCTCACAAGGTCATCTCCCATTCCCTTGTTCCTAATCACTCTTGCTCACTCCCTTCATCCCTTTCTAATAGTGCACAACCTCAAAATTTGCAAACATGGACAGAGAAGACAAAGACTATGAGGAGGAGGAAAACACTGGCAGTGATAGTTCAACAGATAGACCTAGGCATAAGACAAAATCACATAAGGGAGGTAGAATTATCAGGGAGATCCATCAAACCTCAGAGAGTTGCAGGCCTCTCATTTGGCTGTCACTTGTTTCAAGCATCTAAGGTGCTATGAGTTCTGTGAGCAGGTAAAGACAGTTCAACATGATCCTAAGATCACCAGGCATTTTTTTGGCCAATCTTTGTGACAACAAAGTGACTCTTGCTGGGTTGAAATTCATAATTTCACCCTCCATCATTGCAGATGCAACCAGGATTCCAAATGTAGGGGAAAAGTGGTACAAGGCACAAGACCTGGATGAACACCATTATGAGCCTTACATCAAACCTAGGTATAGAAATGAAGCAAAAAACCTTTTTCCTTTTTGGTTCCTTGAAGACAAGTATGCCCCCATCATGAAAATCATCATGAAATATTTCACTTGTGAGGGTAGATTTTCCAGACTGTACACCTATGACATCAGGCTTCTCATGCATTTTACCAGGGTGAGGATGTTAAACCTCCCTTATTTCTTGTTCAGGAACATTGAGAAGATGGCCCAGTTTGTGCAGAAAAAGCCATACCCTCAACAGATGAGTAGTCTTTATCATTATTCCCTGATCAAGATGATTGTGCTTCATCATCTTAACCTCCTCACATCTCTTGGGAGACATTTATTGCACATAACATCTTCAGGGGTCCTCAAATTCCTCCAAGCGTGTCCCAAGAATCAGGAGGACCTTCTAGTAGTGCTCAAGTGAAGACAGATGAGAATGCCAAAGAGACTAGAGCTATTGAGGTGCCCAGGACCTACATGACATAACAGAGGGGCACAATAAGATTGTTTACAACTAATAGGCAAGTGTTTTCTCCACAGGATGTGGAATGGATCTTGCCTTCTTCATCAACTCATAGGCAAATGCTTTCTCCACAGGACGTGGAAGGGGCTTTGCCTTCTTCATCGACACAGTAGGTACAGGTGCAACAATCACACGAAGGGAAAGAAAAGATGCAGGTGGAAGATCTTGATGATGAGGAGGAAGAAAGAGACTTTTATTTGATAGAGCATGATGAGTTAGAGTAGCATTATATCCATCATGGCATAGAGACAATTGACTTGGAGGCTCAGGATGAGGCAACAATAAAAGACATCATCATACAGGAAGAGGAGGCTCAAGTCCAAGCATTGATGCACAACTTGGCAAGAGCCAAGTATGTCATCAGATATCTGGAACAAGAGAACAAGTAGTTGAGTGACAAGAAAGTCGTCATGGAGCTAGAACTTCTCAAAAGAAAAAGACAAGGTGACAAGGGTAAGTCAACAATGCAAGAGGAAGAGGCACTGGTGACTTTGACTCCAATTAAGAAAGAAATTGAGGGTGATAGAGAAATTTTGCTTGAAAGAGTCAATTTGCACTTAGAGAAGCTATTGCAAAAGGCCAATAGGGATAACCAAATCATCAGGCACATGGCCTACCACTATAGGACTCAGAACAAAATTTGTAACATGAGGGTCAAACAGATGAAAGCAAGGCTAAGACGGGTTATAAAAGGAAAAAAAGAGGAGGATAGGCTTAGGTTGCTTGCTGAAGCTTCCTTGGATCATCAGGATACTTAATGATGGTGCTGCTCACCAATTTTGGTCAAGTTTGGAGGAGTTTGTGTTTTTTTGCAAATTCTGAAAATTCTAAACACAAACAATCTGGCTCAATGGATAGTGCCACTGGCGTTGTGCTTTTCCTGGGGGCACCTAATGGAAAAATGGCTTGCATTTTTGGATTCAGAGTGATGTGTACATGCACCCTATGGATTTTCTAAGTTTTTGGGGCAGAACTAGTCCACCAAAAAGTCACAAAACACCCTAAAAATGACCTTTCTACCACTTTTTGGATACACAGATGCAGTCTTGGGAGAATCAACTTTTGAGGGGTCAAATGAGCTTCAAATGAAGAAATTCTAGGTGTTTTGAAAATTATACTTTAAGAAATTTCCAAATGAGATATCATGAGCTCAATTTCGATGCTGGAAAGGCTTCCAAAAGGGACTTGAAAGTGGCGCAGCGCGTTGGACCAGTGGCACTGCGCGTAGGAAAAATTTTGAACAGGATGGCCATTTTTCTGTGTTTTGACTGTGTTCATGGATTTTATCTCATGGAGGATGTTTTACTAATGTAAATTATGACTTGGATTTTAAATATGATGGATAATTAGTAGTAGAGGGTATATTCATTAGATTAAAAGTCAATTTGAGCACAAATGAATTAGTTTTCTTAGTTTTAGAGGCAAGTTTTTAGGATGCCTAAATTTCAGTTTCTTATTCAGTGTTGGTTAGATTAGCTCCTCATATTAGGGATTCGACCCCTGAGGATGGGAGGAGGTTGAAACAATGCCTCTATCTTCTTTTTCTTCTTTCTCATTGTAAAGGGTTGGACTCAGCTGGATGCTTATGCCTTGATTGTATATCATTTTGTAGGAGTTTAGCAGGAGATTGATAATAATTGTAGCTATTTCTTTGGGATCCATGTGGTATGAAGTTTATTTCAGTTTCTTCTCTTGTGATCATATGTTAGAATGTTTTGTGTACTTCATTAATCATTTCATTGCTTCTAAGTGAATGTTTTCAAGTTGATAGGTAGAATTCATAACATCACTACTATGCTTTTGGGAAATATTCACCATTATATGTTTTCTATAGTCTAGGAAGGATACATGGTAATCACATGCTCTTCCTAGCTTCTCACCACTCTTAAAACACCTCAGTGATCCAGGATGTTTTCGCTTACAGATGTATAGAAAAGAATTACATATGAGATTGCAACTTAACAAATCAATGTGCACATATGAAAATAAGAAGAATACACATAGAAAGGCACAAAAGAGAACATCAAGGCTTGATAATGGAGTTTTTCCAATTCGGACTACATCTCCGGGCCCAGCTCAACAATGGGGAGGCCTTTCTTATTATATTGGCATGAAAGAAAGAGGATGACAATCATAAACTATTCACAAAGAGGCTTATACCTCCAATTTGCCTTATGGCTATGAGATGAATACCGGAGATGGAATGGTATGCAACGCCAAAGCTTCCTACAACAGTATAAGAGGGTTGGAGTGTGTAACTATTCACAACAGGTCAATAATCACTCTCGACCTCTGCGAAATAGCACGTTGTAACCATAAAAATGCCTCCTCCCGTGCTCTTCCATTGATCCCTTTTTATAATGGTTTCTCGGACAAAATCCCATGTAAACGGGGCTTGTATGGTTAATAAGAGAGGTTGGTAGAGGAGAAGTATCGGTGGGAGAAACTATCCCCTAAAATGGTATTTTTATCGTCGAACGACAAAGCTTCAAAAATCCCAAAAAACACTACAAATCCGCCTAAAAACCATATGCCTGGAGCTCAAATATTATTAAATCGAGCTTATAGTTTGTATCAGGTCTGCACTAAGGTCACAGATCGACATATTGTTGGTCCATGGTCCTTGTTCATGGGAAGGGTCGACCGTCGATCGCCGATCGCTGATATCAGCATCGACCGATTGCGTCGATCCCGCTCATATGTAATGTTCCAATGCCCCGATAAAGGTTCCGCCGGTCGGTGTATCACTGATACAACTTCCCTATCACCGATATATATATATTATATATATATATATATATATATATATATATATATATATATATATATATATATATATATATATATATATATATATATATATATATATATATATTATATATATATATATATCTATATTATATATATATATATATATATTATATATATATATATATATATATATATATATATATATATATAATATATATATATATATATATATATATATATATATATTATATATATATATATATATATAGATATATATATATATATATATATATCTATACATATACATAACACACACACACACACACACACACACACACACACACACATTTATTTATTTATTTAACCATTGATTGGGATTGCCTCTGATCTACCGATCTGATCTGATCGGAGATCAACGATCGGGGGTTTCCATGGTCCAAACGTTAAGTTCACCCTCATGTGACCTCTGACTGCGATTTTCCTTTAAGGCTTTAAGACCCATTTCTAAAGGAAATTCCTCTTTTCCTTAAGGATTTAAAAACCCTTGTTTTTGCAATAACTTCATCATTTGAACTCAGATTGAAGTACCGTTTGCATCGTTCGAATCAGGAAGATGAGATCTACATTTTGGTCTTGAGTTGACTTAATTCTAATCATTTTCTTTTCTGAGTTTCCATGCCATTATCTGAAGATCCACCTGGGTCAATCCTCACCATTGAGGAGCTTTTAGACTGCCAAAAGCTTTTCATTAGTCAATTGGCAAGTGAGGATACTGTACCCTCACTTTTTCTTTCTCCAGCCATATGGCCTTGCTAGGATGCATTCCCTTGAATCCAAATCGAATGTACTCTATATCTCCTCGTCGTGAAGTCCTGGTTCTTCTGTTGAGGATGATGTCTTTAGTAAACTCATCGAGATATTGAGGTGCAAAATTGTCGACGGTAGGAACTGTGCCCACCTCATCAGTGTCCATGATCAAAGGAGGTTCATACAGCTTTAGATTCTCCACATTAACTACTGAGTACATCTACATATATACTGGTAAGTCAAGATGAAAGGCATTGTTCCCAATCTTCTCCAATATGGTGAATGGCCCATATTGGATTGGCCGCAACTTCTTTCCTTCTCCCTTCATCCTATCTTTGCTGATGTGGAACTACACCTTGTCGCCAACTTGGAATTCATGGTCAACTCGGTGTTTATCATGTCGAGCCTTATAATGGGCTTGACTCTTTTCCAACTGTTCTTTCATTTCTTGGTGAATCATTTGGATTCGTTGAATGAACTGTTGAGCTTTGTTTTTATCATTATGTCCACTGGAGCCATCCTCCCTTCCAAAGACCATGTCTAAAGGGTCCTTTGGCAGGTAACCAAAGCATGTCTCGAATGGTAAATGTTGTGTTGATGAATGCACTGCTCAGTTATAGGAATGCTTTATATAGGGGATATGTTCATCCCACAAGTTGGGATGCTTCCCACAATAGCCTCGTAATAGATGTACCACGATACGGTTAACAACCTCTGTATGCCCATCAATTTGTAGGTGAAATGTTGTGCTCCTTTTCAGTTTGGTGTCCATCATCCTCCACAAGTTGGTCTAGAACTCTCCAAGGAAGTGAGAGTCTTGATCCAACACAATTGATGTGGGTAATCCAAAGTGGACCCAAACATACTGAAAGAAAAGAGAAGCAGTCTGCTTTGCAGTAATTTGCTTTTTACAAGGCATAAGAATACACATTTTGCTAAATTGGTCAACGAAGACATACAAATAGTCGTGACCCTTCCTAGACAAAGGTAGATCTCCTACAAAGTCCATTGACACACTTTCCCATGGATGACTCAGAATAGGGAGTGGTGTGTAGAGCCCAAGTTTTCTATTAGAGGGCTTTGAAACAGAACACATCACACAACCCTTTACATAGCGAGTCACAACATTTTTCATATGAGGCTAAAAACAAAATCTTTTTACATGACATAAAGTCTTCTTGACACCAAAGTGTCTAGACACAAGAGATGTGTGGGCCTCTCGAATTACATGCACTCTTTCTCTTGTGGGAATACACAATTTATCAAGGTGATACAATAGTTTCCCCTGCAAGTGATAGTTTTCCACCTGTGAACCATGGGTTAGTTTTGCATAAACCTCCTTAAAGTCATCATCGTTAGCATATTGTTCGGCATAACTTTCAAAATATAATGAAGCATTACGCAAAATAACAGAAGTAGAAATAGGAGGGCGAGATGGCATATTGGCCACTTTATTGCTAGTGCCCTTCTTATACTTTATTTCCAAATGAAACTGTTGAAGAAAGTCCATCCACTTGAAATGACAAGTTTTCCGCAACTTGGTTTGTGACTGAAGGTACTGCAAGGGCTGGTGATCTGTATGGATGATGGTCTCCTTGCTGATTAGGTAGTGTTTCCACTTTTTCACACTCTGCACCAGGGCATAAAGCTCCTTGTCATAGGTGGGATAGTTTATCACAGCTTGAGAAAACTTCTCAGAATGGTAACAAATTGGCTTCTTTTTCTGCATCAGTACACCTCCCATGGCATAACCACTGACATCGGTTTCGATCTCAAATGGCTGTTGGATATTGGGTAAGGCTAATATTGGCGTGGTGCTAATTTTTTCCTTGAATGTTTCGAAGGACTTCTGCTATCTTCCTCCCCATTGGAAGACTTTTTTCACACTCGTCAATGTGTGAAAAGGTGCTACAATAATAGAGAAATTAGCAATAAATCTCCTCCAATATTGAACTGCACCTAGAAAGTTACGGACCTCAGTTACACTAGTAGGCTTAGGCCAATTTACAATTGCTTCAACTTTAGCAGGATCAATTTTTAACTGACCATGACCAACAATATGACCTAGGTAACCCAAAGAGGTTTTCCCGAGCTCACACTTTGACAATTTTACAAAGAGTTTTTCTTTCTTCAGCACATCAAGCACTTTCTTTACATGACTCATATATTCAAACCAAGTCTTGCTGAAAACTAATATATCATCTAAATATACAAGAACAAACTCATCAATGAAATGCTGAAATATATGATTCATAATCGGCATAAAGGTGGATGGAGCGTTGCAAAGCCTGAATGACATTACCATCCATTCGAATAGCCTCTGCTTGGTTTTGAAAGCGGTTTTCGACACGTCCTGCTTCATAATTCAAACCTGGTGATAGCCACTACTGTAGAGATCCAATTTTGTGAAATATACAACATTTTTTAATTGATCCAATAATCATCTATGCGTGGGAGGGGACAACAAATTTTTACTGATATTTTGTTGAGCATGGGGTAGTCCACGCACATCCTCCAGCTTTTGTCCTTCTTCAGCACTAGAATAATCGGTGACCCGCATGGAGAGGAGCTCGGCCTGATCATGTCTTGGTCTAGCAATTCCTGTACTTGACGCTTGATCTCCTCCATTTCGATTGTTGACATTCTGTACATGCCGATATTTGGTAGAGGGGCATCATGAAATAGGTGGATCTCATGTTGGATCTCCCTCTATGGAGGTAGTCCCCGCGGCTCCTGAAACAATGGATTATAATAAGCAATTAACTCCATCAGTTCTTGTTTATATTTACCATCACAGCCTTGGAATGTGTCTGTGAATTTGGCCTCCTTTTCCCTGACAACCATAAGCATGCATGCCTTGCTGGAGTTCACCAGCCATTTCATCTTCCCAAAGCTTACAAGGCTAGCATTAATTTTGTTTTGATGAGCTTGCACTATGTACTCTATCCCATCCTTAGTGATGTGGTATTTGTTCTCATGGCAGAAAAAGATGGCTTTTCTGTCATATAGGTAGGGGCTCCCCAACACCATGCCACAAATGTCTAGTGGTATAACATCCATCTCTACTTCATCTACTAGCTTAGAAGCAATCACAAATTTTACCTTGCACAGTTTGGTTACGTTCAATTTAGCTTTATCATGTATCCATCCCAGCGAGTAAGGATTTGGGTGCGGTTTTGTTTCTAAGCCTAGCTTATTTACCAGAGATTTTGCAATTAAATTTTCTTGGGACCCCGTATCAAATAGATTTTCTACTTTGGTATGGTTTACTACTACTCTGATATGAAATAATTCAATCCTTTTTCTATCATTTGAAATGTACTCATCTACAAAATTGGTGCTTCCCCGTGATTTAGAATCAACAGGAGGTGTAAAGGTACCTTTTGTTCCCACTGTTGTGACTAGCGCTTCATCTCCTGAATCTGATCCAAGGTCTTGCTGTGCTGCTGCCACTGTTTTCTGCTTCCCTTTTCCTGCATACTTCTTTGGGCGTTTTTCAGGGTGCTACTTCCAACAGTGATCATCATCGTGGCCTTCTTTCTTGCAATGATTGCAATAAGGCCACTCTCCTTCTTGGGCTGCCATTGTTTTCTTCTCCTTCCATTTCCATTTCGCTTTAGACTTGCCATTGGGAGGTTTGAATGGTGGCTTTCGAGATTGGTCCTCTCTTTCGTTCTTGCCCCTGTTTTCAATATGAATGGATTTCACACTAGCTTTGTCAATAGTGGTTGGTTCAAACAACAATAATGAATGCCGAATATAACTATGCAGTGAGACAATATACTTAGTTACAACTTCAGACATATCTAGTGCAATACCCAAATTCAGTGCTTGCTTCCTAAATTCTTTTGTAAAACTCTAAACATCTTGCCCTTTGCCTTGCCTTAAATATTGCTAATTCATCAAAGCTTTCTGTTTGTATCCTAAGGGATAAAACTGTTCCTTTAATGTAGAAGTAAAAATAGACCATGAGGAAAAGAGCTTACCCACATTTTTATTGCTTTGCAACTTACTCTCCCACCAAACGAGAGCTGTGTTGCCTAGCCATAGAGAGGCCAGTTGGATTTTTGCTCATCCTCTATGATTTGTTGAATGCTGCAATAAACCTCAATCTGCCGGATCCAATTGTTAAGCTTTTCTGCGTTACTTTCACCATAAAACACAGGAAGATCAAATATAACATCTAATTTAAAAAAAGGTTTCTCCGATGCATCCTTTAGATTTCATTGATTATGGTAGTGTGGGGAAGATGAACCTTCACCACCAGAAGGAGAAGGAGGGGGTTATTCTCCATCACTCCCATGTGCTAAACCTTGTCCTTCTGGATTCATCTCTTCAACCTTTTCCAATCTTATAACCAACTGACTGATATTCTCTGCCACTGAATAGAAAGTCTTTCTGAAATTGCACTCCTCTTCAATACGAGCTTCCTCTTCAACCATGTTTCTTCTTCGAGGTGCATGCCCGACCTTTGGATTGAAAGGTTCTTTGAAGCCTACCTCTTGTTCGCATACAAACATGCAATTCACATCTAAAAAGCCTTGCTCTGATACCACTTGATCCAGGATGTTTTCGCTTATAGATGTATAGAAAAGAATTACATATAAGATTGCAGCTTAACACATAAATGTGCACATATGAAAAGAAGAAGAAGACACATAAAAAGGCACAAAAGGGAACACCAAGGCTTGATAATGGAGTTCATCCAATTCAGACTATGTCTCCGGGCCCAGCTCAACAATGGGGAGGCCTTTCTTATTAAAATGGCATGAAAGAAAGAGGATTACAATCATCAACTGTTCACAAAGAGGCATATACCTCCAATATGCCTAATGGCTATGAGATGAATACTGGAGATGGAATGGTATGCAGCGCCAAATATTCTTGCAGTAGTAGAAGAGGGCTGGAGTGTGTAACTATTCACAACAGGTTAATAATTGCTCTCAGCCTCTGCGAAATCGCACGCTGAAACCATAAAAATGCCTCCTCCCGTGCTCTTCCATTGATCCCTTTTTATAATGGTTTCTCGAACAAAATCCCATGTAAAACAGGGCTTGTCTAGTTAATAAGAGAGGTTGGGAGAGGAGAAGTATCGGTTGGCGCATCCGTCCCCTAAAATGGTCTTTTTATCATCGATGAAAAAGCTTCAAAAATCCCGAAAAACACTAGAAGTCCGCCCAAAAACCATATGCCCGGAACTCAAATATTATTAAATCAGGCTTATAGTCTGTATTGGGTCCGCGCTGAGGTCGCGGATCGGCATATCATTGGTCCATGGCCTTGTTTATAGGGAAGGGTCGACTGTCGATCACTGATCGCTAATATCGGCATCGGTCGATCGCGTCGATCCCGCTCATATGTAATGTTCAGATGCCCTGATAACGGTTCCGCCGATCGGTGTATCGCCGATTCGACTACCCTATCGCTGATATATATATATATATATATATATATATATATATTATATATATATATATCTATACATATATATATATATATATATATATATACTATATATATATATATATATATATATATATATATATATATATATATATATATATATACATATATATATATATATATATATATATATATACATATATATAGAGATATATATATACATATATATATATATAATATATATATATTATTATATATGTATATCATTATATATATATTACTATATATATACACACACACACACATATATACATATATACATATATAATATATACATATATATACATATATAAAGATATTATATATATATATACAATTATATATATATATATATATATCCACTGATCTGATCTAATAAGAGATCAGCGATCGAGGGTTCCATGGCCCAAAACTTAAGTCCGCGCTCATGTGACCTTCAATTGCGATTTTCCTTTAAAGCTTTAAGACTCATTTCTAAAGGAAATTCCTCTTTTCCTCAAGGATTGAAGAACCCTTCTTTTTGCAACAACTTCATCATCCGAAATCGGATTGAAGTACCGTTTGCGCCATTGGATTTAGGAAGAAGAGATCTACATTCTGGTCTTCAGTTGACTTCATTCTGACCATTTTGATTTCTGAGTTTCCATGCCATTATCTAAAGATCCACCTGGATCACTCACCCATCAAGCCCTAGAGTGCTAAAACTTATGCCCATAGAAAATTTTAGGGGCATGTCCGCCCTTTGGCGAAATTAAGGGGTTTTAAATTTTTAGTGGGCGAATATTTTGTATCATAGTACATTTTTACAAATCACCTCAAATAGCTCACCTTATTTTAAGGGAGTGGGTAAAAAAGGTAAATTCAGCCCTTGAAATTATGAGTTACAACCTTCCATTCGCCCATTTTCAAGAATATGTTTTATTTAAGTGAATCCATTCGTCCATTTTCAAGAATAGGTTTTATTTAAGTGAATCCTATGGGCCAAACACCATATTTATAAAAGAGGTATGGTAAATTAATAAAAATAAAAATAAATGAGAGCTATGGTAAATAAATAAAACATTTTCTATATTTACTCCATAAGTCACCTTATATACATGCAAGGGTGTAAACAAATAAAAATATAAGTAAAGTAGGATATGGTAATAAATAAAATGTCTTTTCAACTTACCAAAAGGGATGGTAAAAAATATAAATATAATAAACGACACATATGGTAAATAATAATAGCCTCTTATATTTGTCATAACCATCGTTCTATTATGAGGCTCAAGAAGAGGTTTTATTTAAGTGAATCCTATGGGCCAAATACCATATTTATAATAGGTATGGTAAAATTAATTAAAATATAAATAAACGAGAGGTATGGTAAACAAATAAAACATTTTTTTATATTTACTCCATAAGTCACCTTATATTTAAGCACACTCAAAAAATGCGTTATATTTAGGCGAAACCTATGGGCAAAGCGTTATATTTAGGTGAAACCTATGGGAAAAATACTATGGGACAAATACCATGGACTAGATTGTTATTAATACCATGCAATAAAACATTATTAACCTTAATATTAATATTAATAAAAATAAAAATGGCACATGGTATTGACCCATGGTATTCACCTGGAATGTAGCCTATTTAAATGGGGGGATTAAACCAACATAGATCCATTTTTACTTTGAATCTACTAATTCCCCAAAGGTATCAAATATCATGATATGCAAACTAGCATAGAGTGAAAAAATATTTGGGGCTTGGTGGATCAAGAGTAAAAATGGATATTGTAATTTAATGTATGTTAAACATTTTAGCTTGGTTAAAATAAAAAATAAAATAAAAATCAACTATTAATTTTATTAATTTTTATAAATTAATAATAGTAATTTTTAAGCTCCAGGTTTATGATAACCCATGGTATTGACCCATGTACTACCAAGATCTTACAAGATTTATAATTGAGTAAAATATTCACGATGCCTGGTGAGAGATTCACCAAAAATATATATATACATATTATATTATTTGATAAAATCACCTTCCATTTTTCCTATATACCATGGAGATTCGCCCATTTATTATACATATAAATTTAGGGGGGGTTATTAAAATTTTCCCTGCTTATGCCTACCTTGCCCCATTGAACACCCTACAATTTTGACCTAATTCTCTAGCCCTAACTGTCTGGCTCCTCGTGATCTAGCAAAACCCCTTCAAAATAAAATCAAACCTTGTGCTACTATACCTAGCCTAAAATCCTTTTCCTGACCCAGTCATCTTAGCTGAGATCCTTACAGAGAGAGCCCTCTCCTGGCTTAGTAGGGATAACTACTTGGCTAAGCATGGTTTGTGGTTACCCTGGCATTGCCTTCCTTCAGCCTAAGGTTTAATCCAGGTGATAACATAGTGGTGACCATACTGGGGAATGAGTGAAAGGTTTCATATTCCCCAGGAAAGATCATCAATGTTCAGATTTGATTGTTGATGATGAGCAGTGGTCAGATGCATGTGAAGGCTAAAATCATTCACCTGGCGACTCCAGTGTCGAAAAATCCCAAGGTTCAGAATTTTTATGGCAAATCCATGCTTCATGAACTAGTAGCTTGAAGAATTTCTTGGTGAATTCATTATTATCAAAATGGATTCATTGACTCGAAGTTATGCTCCCATGATCCGAGATCACATTCCAAGTTTCCTAAATAAAATTCCTAAGGTATATTGGTAAAGGAATTTTCCTATGTTTAAAGATGATTATAGGAATGATTCTCCTTTACATCTAGTTATATTTCACATGCATACTCGCAAGTTGAAGGTTGATTTTCCTGAAGACTACTTGACGAAGATATTCATGGCCACTCTGTAAGGTGAAGCCCGATCTTGGTATGAAATTTTGCTGCCTACTTGTATTTACTATTTAAAGGATTTTCATACCATGTTCTTTGAAAGGTATGAAGAATCTTGTCCATCCTTAATATTAGTTCAAAACTATTGTAAACATGTTTATAGTTTTATTGAAAATCTTGAGAAAGTTTATGAAGATTATGACTTCATGGATAATGACATCATGTCAGCCTTGTACAAAAATCCATTTCAACAACATAAAGAGAGCTTAGGGGGTACTTATCAAGATGCTTAGGAAAATTTGCACCAGGTTCAAGATATTAGTACAATTGAAAATGATGGAAAACAAGGTCATATTTCAGATCTTTTCATAGCAAAATACAGTATGGAGGAAAATCAAGTTCCAATTTCAGATTGTGATAAAGTCAAGTTGGCTATTTCAGATCTAGATTCAGATCATGATGATGAAGAGTACCTTGTTCTCAATCCCATGAAGGAGAGATTTATTGTTGAGATCATCTGGAATGAAGAAAACAAAGTTATTGACCCAAGTGTTCTCATTTCATTAGAACAAAGCCTTCACGAGGAGGTAATCCAGTCATTTTATAAAAAAAAGATGAGATCTTTGTTCAAGTAAGTGAAAAATGTTCTTTGGATAACTCAGTGGTAAATGATAGAAGTGTTAGTTTTGAGTTTCAAAAACTATTTGAAGTTTTCCCTCATATGGCTGATGAGTGTGATAAGAAACACGACAATTTGGTTTTCATGTCATATGAAGATGATCAAAAATGTATTCAAATTTTAGAAGACTAGGGAATTAAGGACTGTCATTCAGATTTTTCTTCTCATATTTAATGTTTTGAATTGTTATTTCAAGAAGACAATAATTGTTCTAGCAAAATAAAAAAAACATTATTATCTCCTTTGTTTGAAGATGAGATAGATCAACTCCTGAAAGGTCATGTTACAACCCAAGCTAATGCAGGTATGCAGTGTTCACATCGTCAAGAATGTGTTAGTGAAGCTTCTTCCACTATTGAAAATGAGGAAAGTCTTGAAATTAGATTTATAGATAAGTGAAAAGATATTGTTTTCTTTCATGAAGATGATAGGGCTCTCATGTTTGATAACCTTCAAGAATGTTTTCTATTTAAGAATGAATTGAACTGTAAAATTAAGGAGTACGAGCCTGAGAGAGACAATATGCCAAAAATTGAGTCAGAGTTTCTCATGCTCAAGGAATTTACAACCAACAGTCAGACAAAAGAAGTTTATACTTCTCTATAACTTCCTATCAATCAACAACTAATTATTCTTTCAGATTAGAATCAACGGAGTACTTGTATTTTTGATATTGGATCTCAAGACAAGCTCGTGCTTCAGGATTTTCAAGATCCCTTTGGCATTATTTTGCAAGCAATAGAGAAGATGAATGTTGCATGGTTCATTAGCATAAGCCTTGGTTTCAGTCGTTATTGTGAGCTGCCTACATGTACATCGTTCTTCCTGCTTGAGGAAAGTGAGAGCATAATTTCAGTGAGTAGCCATCTGCTGGATTGGCTGCATTGGAAGGTTCACTTCACACGATTGTACATATTTCTTCAGTAGGTAGGTGGTTGTCTTAAGTATTTGAAGCCCTCAAATCTCGATAGTCTACTGCCATTAATATGTTTTGTAAGTACTTGTTTCAACTAAGTAAATCTTGAGTCGTTTTTTAGTAAATTTCAAGTCAGTTTTGAGTCAGTTTGTGTCTTTGAGTCATCAATATTCAGTCATGTATTTTAGATTGAGTTTTTTTTTTACTCCATGCCCAATGGATAAGAATACTTGGTCTACAGTTTTCTTGGCACCTCCTAGGAGCTACCATACCCAATGGAGCCAATGTTAGAGTTAGTATTTGCATACTACCACCATTGATCAAATATGCTCTTATAAAGTGGTATTGGGGTGTCAAAGTCAAATTTTTGTCATTTTAGTGAGTCCTTTTAGGTTCCTTGAACAAAGGTATGCCCCCATGATGAGAATCATCATGAAATATTTCACTTGTGAGGATAGATTTTCTAAACTGTACACCTATCACATCAGGCTTCTCATGCATTTTACCAGGGTGAGGATAATTCCTCCACTAGTGTCCCAAGAATCAGGAGGACCTTCTAGCAGTGCTCAGGTGAAGACAAATGAGAAGTCTAAAGAGACTAGAGCTACTGAGGTTCCCGGGACCTACATGAAATACCATAGGGGCACAAGAAGATTGTTTGCAGCTGATAGGCAAGTGTTTTCTCCACAGGATGTGGAAGGGACCTTGCCTTCTTCATCAACTCATAGGAAAATGCTTGCTCCAAAGGATGTGGAAGGGGATTTGCTTTCTTCGTCGACACAATAGGTACAAGTGCAGAAACTACACAAAGGGAAATAAAAGATGCACGTGGAAGATCTTGATTATGAGGAGGAAGAAAGAGACTTTGATTTGACAGAGCATGATGAGTCAGAGTAGCATTATATTCATCATGGCATAGAGACAATTGAATTGGAGGTTCAGGACGAAGCAACAATAAAAGACATCACCATATAGGAAAAGGAGGCTCAAGTACAAGCATTGATGGACAACTTGGTGAGATCCAAGAATGTCATCACATATCTGGAACAAGAGAACAAGCAGTTGAGTGACAAGCAGGTCCTCATGGAGCTAGAACTTCTCAAAATAAAAGGTCAAGGTGACAAGGGTAAGTCAACATTGCAAGAGGAAGAGGCACCTGTCACTTTGACTCCAATTGAGAAAGAAATTGAGGGTGATAGAGAGATTTGGCTTGAAAGAGTCAATTTGCACTTAGAGAAGCTGTTGTAAAAGGCTAATAGGGACAACCAAATTATCAGGCACATGGCCTACCACTACAAGACCCGGAACAAAATTTGCAACATGAGGGTCAAACAGATGAAAGCAAGGCTAAGACAGGCTCTAAAAGGAAAAAAAGAGGAGGATAGGCTTAGGTTGCTTGCTGAAGCTTCCTTGGCTCATCAAGATACTTGATGATGGTGCTGATCATCAATTTTGGTCAAGTTTGGAGGAGTTTCTATTTTTTGCAAATTCTGAATATTCTAAACATAGAAAATCTGGCTCAATGCGTCATGCCACTGGCGCTGCGCTTTTCCTAGGGGCACCCAATGGAGAAATGGCTTGCATTTTTGGATCCAGAGTGATTATTACATGCACCCTATGGATTTTCTAAGTTTTTGGGGTAGAACGGGTCCACCAAAAAGTCACAAAACACCCTAAAAATGACCTTTCTGCGACATTTTGGACACACAAAATAGTCTTGGGAGAATCAACGTTTGAGGGGTCAAATGAGCTTCAAATGAAGAAATTCTAGGTGTTTTGAACATTCAACTTGAAGTGCTTTCCAATGAGCTATCATGAGCTCAATTTGGATTCAGGGAAGGCCTCCAAAAGGGACCTGAACATGGCGCTATGCGTTGGACCAGTGGCACTGCGTGTAGGGCAAATTTTGCACAGGATGGTGATTTTTCTATGTTTTGACTTTGTTCATGGATTTTATCTCACGGAGGATGTTTTGATGATGTAAATGATGATTTGGCTTGTAAATATGATGGATAATTAGTAGTAGAGGGTAGATTCATTAGATTAAAAGTCAATTTGAGCACAAATGAATCAATTTTCTCACTTTTAAAGGTAAGTTGTTAGGATGCCTAAATTTTAGTTTCTTGTTCAGTGTTGGCTAGTTTAGCTCCTCATCTTAGGGATTAGACCCCTGAGGATGGGGGTAGGTTGAAACAATGCCTATATCTTCTTCTTCTTTCTCATCGTAAAGTGTTGGACTCAGCTGGATGCTTATGCCTTGATTGTATATCATTTTGTATCAATTTAGCAGGAGATTAATAAAAATTGCAACTATTTCTTTGGGATCCATGTGGTATGAAGTTTAGTTAAATTTCTTCTCTTGTGATCATATGTTAGAATGTTTTGTGTACTTCATTAATCATTTCATTTCTTCTAAGTGAATGTTTTCAAGTTGATAGGCATAATTCATAACAACACTGCTCTGCTTTGGGGAAATATTCACCATTATATGTTTTCTATAGTCTAGGAAGGATCCATGGTAATCACATGCTCTTCCTAGCTTCTCACCAGTCTTAAAATACCTCATCCATTAAGCACTAGAGTGCTAAACCTTATGCCTAACTTGCCCCATTGAACCCCCTCAAGTTTTGACCTAATTCCCTAGCCCTAATGGTCTGGCTCCTCCTGATCCAGCAAAACTCCTTCGAAATCAAATAAAACCTTGTGCTACTATACCTAGCTTAAAATACTTTTATTGATCCAGTCATCTTGGCTGAGATCCTTACGGAGAGATCCCTCTCATGGCCTAGTAGGGATAGGTACTTGGCTAAGCATGGTTTGTGGTTACCCTAGCATTTCCTTCCTTCAACCTAAGGTTTAATCCAGGTGATAACAACAAGTAGTGCTGATAATTTTGGAGCACACATACTATAGCTAGCCCCTGGCGCTCAGTGCTGGCATAGTTCTTCTTTGCTTTAGATAATCTGCAACTTGCAAACACGATAAGGTGATCCAAGCCTTCTCCACCATCCTGTGTTAGTACCGCCCCCATCGCTATACACGAATCGTGAACATGGACATGAAACTATTTCTCCCAGTTCGGGAAGACAAGAATTGGTGCAATAACCATCTTTTCCTTCAATATATCCAGGTTTTTCTTACAGTCATCGTTCTAGTAGAACGTGACATCCTTCTTCAAAATTTTTTCCATCGGCGTGGTGATCTGGGCATAACCTTTGATAAACTTTTTGTAGTACCTCGTATGTCCCAGAGTGGTGCGTAGCTGTTTCACACTTCATGGTGCTTCCAAATTTAGAATCACCGTGATCTTCACTGGGTCTACCATCAACCCTTTTCTACAAACCATGTGCCCCTATAGGTTCCCAAAAGGAACAAGAAACATAGACTTCTTAAGGTTGAGCATGATTTGGTATCTTCGGCAGGTATCTAGCATCAAGTGCAAGCTCACTACATGGCACTTAACTAGCCCAAATACAGTCCAGTCATCAAAATAGACCTCCAAGAACTTATGAATATATTCCTTAAATGTTGAAACAACCACTCGTGAAAAGATGGCCGACGCATTCTTCAACCCAAATGGCATGAAAGTATATTCAAAGCAACCACAGTCAGTCACAAAGGTTGTCTTGCTCTTATCCTTCGACACGATTTTGATATGGTGGTACCCCGAGAACCCATCAGTGAAAGAATATGCTTGCTAACCACCTACATTGTCCAACACTTCATCTATGAACTGAGTTGGGAATGGATCATGCACACAAGCGTCATTCAATTTTCTGAGATCCATGCTTATTCTTATCTAGTCTTTCTACTTCTTTTCTTGTACCACCATTGGGCTTACCCAATCGGATTCTTCCACAGACTTAATGATGCCTACTGCGAGCATTTTGTCTAGTTCTATGTAGACCTTCTCCTTGTATTTTGGATTTAAGCAGTACTGCCTCTACTTAATTGGCTTTGTTTTGGGGTTTAACGTGATCTTCATTACCCCTAAATATTTGATTATTCCTTTCAAATCCATAAACTTGGTTAGGAATAAGTGCTAATATTCGTAGAGTAATTCAGTGACCTTATCCACCTTTGTTTCGTCACAGTAGTCTTCGACCTTCCCGAATTTTGGTTTTGCCTTCGTACCAATATTCACCTGTTTAGTTTTCACTGGCACGGTTATATCAGGGTTCTCAATTTGTGGTCCTTGAACCTCGGGGTGGCCTTCTATTTCTGGAATGTTAATATTTCGTGGATCCTCATTCTCCTCTTCAACAGTTACATTATAACATTCCTGTGCGTGACTCAGCTGAGTAGCCCATTCAGGTTGAATCAAGTCTACCAACTCCTGTGGTATCTTAAAGATGGATGCTTTTACTTCTTGTAGCGCTTCATCAATATTGTCCCACCCATCCTCAAAACTCAAGGTCATCATGAACCCTTCGCGTAGGATATCTAATTAAATTGTCCCATGTAGGAGATTTGTTTCTATATATCAGTTCTTTGATATAACATCTAGGGTATGACAGAACAGGTGCACCCACTCAGGTTATGTCTTTTGTTCATATTCCTGCGTCCACTTGGCTAGATGCGAGTGCGGGTCATATTGACCATCATATTTGTTTGCTAGTCACATCTTAGGCTTCCTAAATCATGTGTGCATCATTCTCCTACATTTGCGCCAATCATCAAAGCTTCCTTTGTGTGTACCCCACCATCTCGTGGGCATAGCGCGCAATACCTAGTCCAAGGCCTGGAAGTGTTTCTTTTCCAACACCTCTCTTTCAAATGCATCCAAGAAGGTATCTACCTCATTTAGACCATCATAAGTAGGAAGATCTCTTACTTATGTTGACACGCAGCATAGCGACCTAGTCATCATATTGCAATTCAACATAGTTACCTCATGTAACCGGTTCTGCCATCGTTCTATTTCTTCATCAGAATCTAAAGTGTAGGAGCTCTCGCACTCCCATGTAATCCATCCATTCGCAGTGGGATTTACCTAGTCTTGGTCTCACATGGTTATCTTATAGATGCAATCCAAATCATCATCACTCTCATAGTCGCGGACCGTCATCATATAGCGCGATTCTTAAAAAACGTCTAGGGGTACAATTACGCGTAATGACTTCTTCTCCAAAATCATTTTTTGCTTATTCAGATTGATTACCCCATTCATATCAGTAGCCCAGTCAATTCCTAAGAGTGCGGGCTAGGGATTGCTGTCATCAACAATCTCTATCACTTCGAAGTCTGCTAGCACGCTCGCTCCCTCAATATCCACAGTTATTCCCTGTAGTCACTCCATGGGTATTATTTTCTGCTGGTTCACCATCTTGAGCTGAATTGGATAACATTGCATCAAATATCTCCCCATTCGCTCCCATGCCCATTTTGGCAGAACATTCGCATCTAATCCCAAATCCAGAATGATTTGATCCATTTCATATTCTCTGATATGCACAGTTAGTCTCATTTCTCATCCCTTCCTTATTTTATGTTTTTCGATCTTCCGGATTACACACGGTTCTCCTGGCACGGTCCCAACACACATATTTATGAGTTCTTGTAACACT
This sequence comes from Pinus taeda, assembly GCA_000404065.3. Classification (NCBI taxonomy): domain Eukaryota; kingdom Viridiplantae; phylum Streptophyta; class Pinopsida; order Pinales; family Pinaceae; genus Pinus; species Pinus taeda. Next base: position 80,074 of record APFE030264978.1, on the reverse strand, counting down.
TTCACAACCTTACTGTCGCATAGTAACTTCATACAGGTTTCCAGGAAAGTTGTCAACAGAGATGTGTCCATTTTTGGCTTCAGTTTATCTTTTCTTCCTGAAGTGGAGGCATTAGCGAAGCTCTTCTTGGCTTCCATGAAGCTTTCCCTATCACGCTCAAAATCAATCTCATCTTCTTTCACCGGAGCTTTGTGAACCCATGTACTATCTTCTGGATGTTTTCCCTTGTCATCTCCCATCACGATTCCACTTTGGAGCACAATGTTTACATTTGGGTCTTCCTCACGTAGCTCAGACCTCATCATCTGCAGGTTTTGAGTTGGGGGTGGCAGTAGCGCTCTTTGTCATGTATCATAGCTATCAACATAGGAAAACATTTTGTCTCATGATTAAACAACATGCATTATTTGCACGACGGGTGTGTTGGATTCGTGCAATTGCAGGCATAATGTCCTAACCCTCTACAATTGTTGCAAATCAACTTTCTGTGACCTCTACCAGGTCCTCCTCCACCTTGGCCTTGTCCGCACCATTCTTGCATTCTGGTCAAGGGGCCACGTTTCAGCCTAAACTTTGTAGGTGGGTGTTCTATCCATCATCAACTCATAACTTCTGAAAGTACGCTCGTCATGTCCCATCGACCTACCAAAGTTGCAATACAACTGTTGCGAATTTTGCGTATACTTCTGTAACAAGTGAAAATTGTTTGTGGCATGTTTTCCAGCTATTTGACACATTGCACACCACAAAGTAGGTGCTGCACTAGGTCCTGCTTGAGCTTCTAGCCTTAAAGGTATCAGTCCTCCTCCTGTGAGGTAATTTGTAAAAACCGGGCAGTGGTCTTTGTCATGATCCTGATCCTTGCATTTTACACACCATACTTCTTCACACACTTTTGGTCAAACCGTCCTATCCTGTTTCAGACTCTGCATCTCAAGGCACAGATTCTTCAGCTGTGCATGCATCTACTAAACTCCTAGGTTAGGGTCTTGCATTGGGGTTTTATTAAGCCTCATGGAAATCTCCAAAGCCTCTGCATGAGTTTTTATCTTCTACTGTGATAACGCACTCCTTAAATGTGGTAGTAGCGAAGCTACAAAGCACTCATGATGCTATCCATCCTTCAGATTCATATTGGCTTCGCGAATCGTACATTTCAGCCTCTGATCCAGATCCCAAGGAGTCTCACCTGACAGCATCATAATCTCTTTAAATCCAATGATCGAATATGCTTCAGACTTAGGCCTGCTAAATTCTCTATTTAGCATTATTTGAATATCCACGACCCTCACATTTGATCATTGGAATACTTAATATACCAAGTCAGCGCACGATACTGTAGAGCACTAACTAGTGTCACTTTCTTTATACAGTCATTTGTAACACCTTGCACTTCCCATACAACCCTTACAATGAACTAGAATTGCACTAGATCCTCATTTCCCAAGCCTTTGAACACAGACAACTTCACTGTGTTGGCCATATTGAATCGTGGTGGTGGTGGAGTTGGTACAGGTGAAGATGGAGGTGATGGCGGTGAAGCTGGTAGTGGTGGTATTCGCAGAATTATTTGTCTTATTAGTTTAATAACACATCGTGGAGAGACCTTCGTGAGCTCTTCCTCGTCCCCTCGTGGAGGTGAAATCAAGGGGCTATTTTCTGGACCCTTATTTCCTTGATTCCTCTAAAGCTTTCCACTTTGCGTAGCCCTAAACGTCAAGGTAACTGCATAACCCACTTTTTGCACAACAAAATTTTAATCCAAGTATTCAAATACTTTATGTACTTACCTCGCGGTCCTATGAGAAAGCATCGCTTTGCCTCTATGTAGTTGATTGAGGTGTCGATTGCGAACTCAGTAACAAATCCTCCTATAATTCGGTTGAGCCAATGATCAATGGCATGCACGATCTTATCCTCCGACGCTTCTAGCCTTCACACAATCTCTAGGGTCCACAAAATAGGACCCTCAAGTTTTCACCTTCCTTGGATACCTGCTAACTTCATGATCCACTCGTATAGCTCTGTAGGGAAGGGCCCGAAAAAGATTTCATGGATCTTTGTATATAGGTAGTTGTTTAGCTACTCTTCTTTTGACAGTTGCAGGTTTCTGTTCTCCTGCACCATGAACTCGTGAATTCTTCTATCCAACCAGCCTTTGATTTCTTTCTTAGTTGGATTCCAATGATACGACATCACACATCTCTTATGCAGATTCCGGTCCTAGCAACGGAACCATTTGTTGGCTTATGGGGGCCTAACCTAGGTTCAGAGTTATTTAGCCACTATTTAGCCAAACAAATCCCTACACTACTGGCCCTTTCAGCATTAGCCCGTGGATTGCACATTGAAGTCTCACCCAAAGCAGTATGGGTGGATGCTAGAACCAAGTTTCTGCACCCTTGAGATGTTTGTGATGTCAGTTTAGTCTAGCTAGACCTACCTTCACGTAGGTCACTTCGAACACTTTTCTACCCTTCAACACCTTCACGATTTGTTATAATCGACTTTCACGTAGCCCTAACCAGGGGCTTAAATGCTTTCGCACTACTACACCAACAAATTGCGCTATTTCCCAAACTAGACTAAGTATCTTACTTATCTTAGTGACAAGTCTTAATTATATTTGTGTAAATAGATCTTCCTACTTGCGTTCACTTAATCAATACAATTATACACATTTGCACATCATATAAGAATTAGAAGTGAAATATATACCCAATATAATAGATGCACTAAACTGCAAGGGTTTGCACACTCAGCACCAGACTATTAGGCCTTTGTGCACTCAGCTGCAGAGCCTCTTCTTACTCTACGACCCAGAACTAGACTTTACACTTTAGATCTATCTTGTATACATCATATGTTCTTCATATTTGATTAGATTTCTATTCATTATTTTAGCTACTTAGAGCCTCACTCTATTTATACAATCCCATGGTTCGTGGACCATGGGTAGATCTTCTACAGCCGCCATTACAATAACAAAATAAGGGTGGATAACCCTATGACTCTTTAACAAACTACATGCTCCGTGTCCACAAAATGTGGAGTCTTTACATTGGAATTACAAAATTTACCAAAATCTCGGCTCTAAGCCCCAAAACTTCCCTTGGGGGATTCTGCGCCCAACACTTATTCACCCTTAAGAGGAAAGTATAATTAGTTTCGTAGGGAAACAAGTTCCAATTTTTGATCCCCAGCAACGGTGCCAATCTGATGTTGTCCTTTATAGATAGTCCTAAGTTAAGGGACTATGCCAAAGCATCTAAAGTAATGTTTTTAATTTTCAATGGATGACCAAAGCTTAAACTTTTAAACAGATGTAAATCCTAAGTATTTTTGAGAGAACAAAAGGGTTGATTTTTCATTATTAATAGAATTTAATCTTTAAACTATTTTGTAAAGAAGAATTTAAGATGATATATAATTCCTTAAATATTCAGACTGAACATCTAATGTTTTATATATAGGAGAAGCGTATAGAAGTTTTCTATAGCCAAAGAGTACATTTTCAAGAGATGACAAAAGAAAACATTTAAAAAGTTAGAGGAATTAACTAAGACAAAAAAATTAAGTTAATTAATCTCTTTAAAATATAATAACTTTAGAGAGACTGACACTAAATCTATTCTTACCCATATTTCTATGTTACCTTGAACATGTTCAGAGAAAATAAAAATGACAACATAATTGAATAACCAAAATAGCTCACGTAGATACTCAAGCTACTCAGAATGAATCCATAATCCTTCTATTAAGTTCAGTAATATCTTAAAAAGTTACAAGCATGTCCATTAGTTCATCACAAGGGTTCAACCCTTTCTTATTTGAATTACAAAATATTTAGAGTTCCAATTTCAAAAATATCCAAAATGGAATTAAAATTTATTAAAATATATAATATCATCCAAAATATTTGGGATATTATAAAAATAGAACTAAAAATAGTGGATCTAAACTAATATAAAGGGTTGTTGTTGATGACTATAGCTAGAAATCAACTTTTCTATTCATTTCCCTTGAAATTCTATTGAATTCTACGGAAATTTTGTTGTTTTCTCCTATTATTTTTTATTTTGTTCCTATTCGATGAGTTCACATAGTTTATCCCATCTCTTTTCATGATGGATAGAAAACTTTAGCAATTTTCTATATGACTCATTGAATTCAGTATATTTTTCAAAAGTGGGTCTAGTTAGAAACAAATGCCTAATTTCATGTTGCATTAACAAATCATAACCTAAACCTTCAATGAAGGATTTCCCAATAATAATTTCTTTGATTGTGGAAAATTTGGTCTTGTCCACTGCGCTATATCATGTAACATTTGTTGATACTCTTCAAGTGGGATTAATTTGCCTATCCTGCAAAGCTGGAAGTCCTTTATGATGTAAAGCATTAAATTTTCTATGAAATTTATTGATTTGAACCTCCAAATTATGGCACTTATTTTTGAGTTGTAGCATGAAATTCCTCTTCATTAGAACCTTTATCACTCCCATGATAACTTCAGTTCTGTCTTCAATGTCTATTTCTTCAAGCTCATCTTTTGTCTTAGAGTTTAGGACTTTTTTTTTTATCCTTGTAGTATCTCCAAGTTTGTGGTCTAGGTCCTTTGTTTCTGCTACTGCTTCTTGTGACCTCTGCAATAAATTTCTTGCTAAAAAATAATTTTACTTAAAGGCTGTTGGGAACAGGATCCCCCAAGGACAATTTTGGGTCTAAAAGCCCATGTTTGGGTCAAAATTTTGTAAGAAACTTGTAAAGACTCCACATTTTGTGGTCACGAAGCACGAAGGTGTCATGAGTCATAAAGGGTTGTCCACCCTTAGATTTGTAAAGTAAAGTCGGTTGTAAGAGATCTACCCATGGTCCGCAAACCATGGGATTATATAAAAAGAGATAAGCTATAAGTAGTTTTAGAGACATCAATCAAGATAAGAGGTTCATAGCTCTAAAGTAGGAAGTCCAAGTTTCGGGTTGTAGCGTAGGTAGAGGCTCTACAACTGAGTGCACAGAGGCATAGGGAAGAAGTCTGCAGTTGAGTGCGCGGACCCCTGCAGCTGTGTGCACAAGGAAGATAAAGTTTGTAATTACTTGGAAGTATCAATAAAGAAGAGTATTCTGCAATTTTGTGTTTTTTTTTTTTTTTTCTGATTAATGCATCTTTTCAATTTATGTATGAATTCCCTTTTAATTCTTATATGATGCATGAATGAATGCAATTACATTGGATAACTGAACGTAATTAAGAATATCTGTTTACACGGTACTAATGATGCTTATGTAATAAGATAAGTAAGAAACTTAGAATACTTTGGGAATCTACACGGTATGCTTCCATAGTAGTGCGAAAGTACCTAAGCCGCAGGTTAGGGCTGCGTGAAGGGAAATTGTACCCTTTCACGGAGGTATCAAAGGGAGGAATATAGGGCTCATTTGGAAAGCCCTAGAGCAAAGTGACCTGTGTGAAGGTAGGAATAAATGGATTAAACCAACATCAAAATCATCTCAGGGTGCAGAGACCTGGTTCCAACATCCCCCCATACTGCTTCCAGTGAGACTTCGGTCCATGCTCTGTGGGTTGATGCCGAAAGGGCTAGTAGTGTAGGGATTTGTTTGGCTAATTAACATTGAACCTAGGTCAGACCCCTCAAGCCAACAAATGGTTCAGTTGCCAGGACCAAAATCTGCATAAGGGATGTGTGATGTTGTATCACTGGAATCCAAATAAGAAAGAGATCAGAGACTGGTTGGATAGAAAGATCCACGAATTCGTAGCGCAGGAGAATAGAAGTCCACGACTGAAAAAGAAACAATGGCTGGATAGGTACCTGTATATAGAGATCCATGAAATCTTTTTCTGCTCCTTTTTGGTTGAGCTATACGAGTTAATCATGAAGCTAGCAGATAGGCGAGGAAGGTGGAAACTTGACGGTATTATTGTGTTGACCTTGGAGCTAGTATGGAGGTTGGAATCATATGAGGACAAGATCACCCACACTGTCGATCATTGGCTCAATCTCGTCATAGGAGAATTTGTAAATGAATTCACGGTCGACACCTCAGTCAGCTATAGCGAGGCAGAGTGACACTTTTTCAAAGGACCACAAGGTAAGTACATGAAAGCTTTGAATACCTAGATTAAAATGCTATTATGCGAAAAACGGGTTATGTAGTTACCTTGATGTTTGGAGCTACACGAAGCGGAAAACTTATAGAAACGAAGGAAAAAAGGGTCCTGAATATACTCCATTGGTTTCACCTCTGTGAAGTGATGAAGAGGAAATAAAGTAGGTTTCTCTCCAAAGTGCTATTTAGTCAATAAGACAAGGATTCCCACGAATACCACCTCCACCCACACCACCTCCAACTTCACCACCATCACCTGTGAATTCAACCATACCATCTCCACCTCCACCATAGTTCAGTATGGAAAATTCAGTGAAGCTGCCTTTGTTCAAAGGCTTAGGGAATGAGGAACCAGACTAGTTTTGGTTCATTGTGAAAGCCATATGGGAAGCTCAGGCCATTACATATGATCACATAAAGAAGGCGACATTGGTTATTGCTTTGCAGGATCGCGCGCTAACCTGGTATATCAAGTAATCTAATGATAACCTAAATGCTAGACCGACAGACATCTAGACAACACCGAATACGGAATTCAGTAGGCCTAAATATGAGGCACAGTAGATCGTAGGGTTCAAGGATATCGTGATGCAACTAGGTGAGACACCTTGGGTATTAGATCAGAGGTTGAACTGTAAAATCCACGAAGCTAATATGAACTTGACAGACGAGCAACATCACAAGTGGTTTGTGGCTTCACTCCTGCCACACTTAAGGGTTGCGCTGCCGCAACAGAAGATAACAACTTAGGCAGAGGCCTTGGAGATTGCAAAGGGACTACATGAGACCTCGATGCAAGATCCAAATCTGGGGATTCAACATATCCATGCGCAGTTGAAAAATCTTTGCCTTGAGATGCAAAGTTTGAAGTAGGAAAGAACAGTCCGACCATAGGTGCGTGAAGAGGTACGGTGTCTGAAATGCAAGAGTCAAGGACATGACAAACACCACTTCCCGGTCTTTGCGAACTACATTGCAAGAGGAGGATTGATGAATTTAAGGCTAGAAACTCAATTAGGACCGAGTGTGGGGCCCGCATTATGGTGCACTATATATCAGGTAGCAGGAAAACATGCCACGAATCACTATCATTTGCTGCAGAAGTTTGTACAGACACCACTAAAACTGCTATGCAACTTTTGTAGGTTAGTAGGGCACGATGAGCGTAATTGTTAGAGTTATGAATTGATGATGGATAGAACTCCCACCTATAGGGCTCAGGAAGAAACACAACCCCCTGACTAGAACACAGGGATGGCATAGACAGGATTTTAGGGGCGGGGACGAGGCCGAGGCAGAGGAGGACCTAACAGAGGTTGGGGACAATTGATCTACTACAATTGTGAAGGACTAGGACACTATGCCCACAATTGCACTAACCCAACTTGTCTGTCATGCAAGTATTTCACGTTGTTTGATCATGAAATGAAAGACTGCCCTATGCTAATAGCAAGGATACGTGACAAAGGGGCGCTACCACCTCTGCCAAATCAGAACCTGCAGATGATGAGGTTTGAGCCACACAAAGAGGATCCAAACATGAATATAATGCTTTGGAGTGGAATCACAATCGGAGATGACAAAGGGAAACAACCTGAAGACAGTACATGTGTTCGCAAAGCTCTGGTGAAGGTGGCTAAGTTTGATTTGGAGTGTGCACATGAAATCTTCATGGAAGTGAAGAAGAGCTTCACTGAGGCCTCCACCTCAGGGAGCCAGGATAAGCCTTCAGGAGATGGACCCTTCTATGCTCACAACATTCCTAGAGACATGCATGAAGTTACTGTGCGATAGTAAGGCTATGAAGGGGTTACAAGAGCTCATAAATACATGCGCCAGAACCACTCTAGCTGAGCCACACATAGTACGAAAGATTGGAAAGCATAAAAAAAGAACGGGACGGGAGATGAGACTGAATACACAAATAGGAGAATATGAAATGGAACAGGTTATTTTGGACCTTAGCTCAGAAGCGAACGTCCTACCAAAGTAGACTTGGGAACGAATGGGGAGAATCGCACTGCAATGGTCTCCGATTCAGCTAAGGATGGTGAATCAAAAGAAGATCATCCCCATGGGGCGACTGCAAGGGGTGACTGTGGATATTGAAGATGTGAGCGTGCTGGCTAACTTTGAAGTAATAGAAATTGTGGATGATAGCAACCCCTATCCTGTGCTCCTGTGAATCGACTGGGATACTGATATGAACGTGGTAATCAACCTAAAGAAGCAAAAGGTGATATTTGAGAAGAAATTGCTACACGTAATAATACCCCTAGTTCCTGCTAAAGGATCGCGCTATACTGAACCAGTTTGTGATTATGAGAGTGATGACGATCTGGATTGTACCTATAAGATAATAGCGCAAGACCAAGATTGGGTGAATCCCACAGTGGATAGATGAATTACATGGGATCGTGAGAGTTCCTGCACCTCAGACTCCAATGAAGAGTTAGAACGCTGGTAGAATTAGTTACATGAAGTGACTACGCTGAACTGCAACATGATGACCTGGTTGCTGTGTTGTGTGTCCTCTAAAGTAAGAAATATTCCTACTTATGATGGCCTGAATGATGTAGATATCTTTTTTGATGCATTTGAAAGGGAGGTACTATAAAAGTAGCACTTCCAGGCATTGGACTGGGCATTGTGCACTACGCCCGCAAGATGGTGGGGTATGCACAAGGGAAGCTTTGATGATTGGCATGAATGTAGGAGAATGATGAGAACTCACTTTGGAAAGACGAAGGTGAAAATGACAAACAAGTATGATGGGTAGGAGGATCTGGGCGCACACTTGGCCAAATGGGCTCAGGCTTATGGAGAGAATCCCCACCCTGAATGGGTGCACTTGTTCTGACACACCTTGGATGTCAGCTTGATGAATTGGTATGTGGAAACAAAGCTCTACCATGGTATAGGCAAATGAGATATCTTGTGTGAAGGATTCATAATGACATTTAATTTTGAAGATGGGTTTGACTGTATTGATGAGGTGCTATAAGAAGTGAAAGCAGAAATCTTTAGGATATCGCAGGATCCTTTAGACCTGATTTAGCCTGAGTGGGCTACTCAGCTGAGTCATGCACTAGAATGCTATAATGTAACCACTGAAGAAGAGGATGAGGATCTGCGAAATATTAACATACCGTAAACAAAGGGTCACTGTGAGGTTGAAAGTCCACAGATTGAGAATCTTGATATAACCACACCACCGAAAACAAAGAAAGTGAACATTGGTACAGAGGAAAAGCCCAAATTCATGAAGATTGGAGATTATTGGGACGACACGATGGTGGATAAGGTCACTGAATTTCTCTGCGAGTACCAAGATTTATTCCCTACCAAGTTTATGGACCTAAAAGGGATAATCATAGACCTAGGTGTTATGAAGATCACGTTGAAGCCCGACACGAAGCGAGTTAAGCAAAGGCCTTAATGGCTCAATCCGAAGTATAAGGAAAAGGTCCTCTTATAGCTAGACAAGATTCTCATCGCAGGAATCACTGAGCCTGTGGAAGAATTTGACTGGGTAAGCCTAATGGTGGTACAGAAAAATAAGCAGAAGGGTGATATAAGGATATGCGTGGATCTCATAAAGTTGAATGACACTTATGTACATGATCCTTTCCTGACTCCATTCATTGATGAAGTTTTGGACAATGTAGGTGGCCACAAAGCATATTCCTTCATTGATGGGTTCTCTGGGTACCACCAAATCAAAATCACACTGGACGATAAGAGCAAGACAACCTTCACAACTGAGTGGGGTTGTTTTCAATACATTGTAATGCCTTTTTGGATTGAAAAATGTGTCTGTGATTTTCTCGTGCATAGTTGTTGGTCCATTCAAAGAGTTTATTCATAAGTTCCTGGAAGTATACTTTGATGATTGGACTATGTTTGGGCTGGTGAAACGCCATGTAGCAAGTTTGTGCCAGATGTTGGATACCTGTCGAAGATACTAGATCATCCTCAATCTAAAGAAGTGTTTATTTTGTGTTCCTTTTGGGACATTGTTGGGTCATGTGGTTTGCAGACAGGGACTAATGTTACATCCCACAAAGATCACGGTGATACTAAACTTGGAAGTGCCAAGGAGTGTGAAACAGCTGCATGCTACCCCAGGACACATGAGATATTATAGAAATTCTATCAAAGGCTATGCTGAGATCACTGCACCTATAGAAAAATTATTGAAGAAGGATGTCACCTTCCGCCGGAATGAGGATTGTAAGAAGAGCCTGGATCTATTGAAAGAAAATATTGTCATTGCGCCGATCCTAGTCTTCCCAGATTGGAAGAAGGGGTTTCATGTAAATATCGATGCATCATGTATAATGCTGGGAGCAGTTTTAACACAGGTTGGTGGAGAAGACTTGGACCATCCTATCGCATTTGAAAGCAGAAGCTTATCCAAGGCAAAGAAGAACTATTCCACTACCTAGCGTGAAGGGTTAGCTATGGTATACGTGCTCCAGAAGTTTAGACACTACTTGTTAGGTGGCCATTTTAAGATGTATACAGATCACTCCGGGCTGAAGTACCTGGTCAATAAGCCTGTGTTGGGGGGGAGAATATGTGGGTGGCTATTATTGTTCCAGTAATATGATTTTGAGGGTATTGTGAAGCCTGGCCGACTGAACATGGGACCAAACCACCTATCGCACATCGAAATAGGGGAAGAGCCCACTAATTTGGAGGAGGGATTGCCTGACATGCAGCTATTTGTAGTGTGCATCGCGGATGGTCATTTTGAAGATATAATACACTTCCTAACGATAGGAACTTCCCTGGAAGGATATAATGTTTAGCAGAAGAAGGAACTAGTGATGTGCATGGTAGATTTCTCTATCATAGCTGGGCATCTGTACAAAATGGGGTCTGATGAGATATTGCGATGATATGTACCTGAGTTTGAAAGAAGCAACATCCTCACAGATGCTCATGGGGGTGCTGCGGGAGGGCATTATGTAGGAATAGAAACTGCGTAGAAGATTCTATGCATAGGGTTGTGGTGGCCAACCCTCCATCAAGACTCAAAAGCGTATTGCAAGGCATACGATGTGTGTTAAAGGACTAACAAGCCATTGTAGAAGGATGTGATGCCTTTGAATCCACAGATGATGTTGCAACCCTTTGATAAATGGGAAATACATTTTGTGGGACCCATTCATCCCCAAGGAAAGACAAGGGTGTGGTACATTATCACTGCGACGAAGTATTTGACTTGTTGAGCTGAGGCTCAGCCTGTGAAGGATTACACAGGTGCGACTACCGCAAAGTTCCTATCTGAGTATGTATTGATGTGATATGGATGTCCAAAGGTCTTGATGAGTGATTGCGGTACGTACTTTCTGAATGAGTCGATCAATGCGCTAACAGAGGAATTTTAGGTATATAATCAGAAGAGCACACCTTATCACCCGCAAGCTAACAAGATGTTGGAAGCGTTCAATAAAGTTCTCTAAAACACGTTGAACAAGGTTTGCAATTCTCAGTGAAGTGATTGGAACCTACGCATAACTGCAGTACTATGGGCTTATTGAACGACATGCAAGAAGTTGACTGGACAAACCCCCTTTAGGCTTGTTTATGGTGTTGAAGTGGTAATGGCTATGGAATATATTGTGCCTAGTCTGCGCATAGTAGTGCTTGTAGGTATGATGGATCGTAGAGCCCTGGAGGAAAGGCTCTCACAGTTGGATGAACTTGAGGAAGAGATAATTCTAGTTGGATTTCACCAAGAGGTCCAAAATCAGTGCGAAAAGGAATGGCATGATCGACATATTAAGCTGCGCATCTTTAAGGTTAATGACTTGGTTTTGTTATATGATAGTAAGTTTGATAAGTTGCCAAGGAAATTCAGAATGCAATAGTTAGGGCCCTATGTCATCAAGGAAATTACTGATGGAGGAGCGATACAGCTGGTCAAGTTGAATGGAGAGCCCTTCCCACGAAAGGTGAATGGCATTCGCTTGAAGCCATTCACCGATGGTCTGGCCATGTGACTAGATGAAGGTAGCACAGTCTTAGCACTCTACGTAGTTGAAAGGAGTCACGGGACTATAAAATACACTTCCCAGGTTAAGGAGTTGCGTGATTGGAGGATGGTGTGAAGCAATGACGTGCCACAGGGTCTACGACAACACGGAGGGAGCTGTGCTACCCAGGGAGAAATCACGCAAGTCGGTCGAAAAGTGACCGTTAAAATCAATGTTCAGGATTTGATGGTTGAAATGCGGCCAAATGGAGTGGGTGCCCAGCATTTCAGACAAAATTTATGGCTCAAATCCTTTAAAATATGCCCCCAATTTGGCATTAATGAACTAAATTTGGGGGTAATGGTTGGATTTGAATTCACAATGTCCTATAAATTACAAGTGGCTGTCCAGCACTTGGCATTTTGAGAATTGAGTTGTTGAGCTCTTAGGCACCCATGAACTGAGAATTATTCGAGGCTTTCAAAGAGACTCCTGCATTTGCAAACTTGCTAGAGATGTCACGACCATTTTTAGAAAGCGTTATGTCGGCACTCGTAGAAATTATAAATACTGAAGAAGTAGTAGAGGAGTCAGCACAAGAAATGGAAATAGAGGCAGAACTAACTGCTCCAGAGGTCACCAAGGTGCTCGGTGAAGTCCCTAAATCACCGAGAACGCTGAAACCGAATCCGACCCCAACTAAAGAGACCGTGAAGGATAAGAAAGGTAAGTAACCTACCATACTGGTGTGTGCATCACCAAGAAGAAACACACCAAAACCCACTGCACAGGAGAAAGGCAAGTCCATAAACTTAGAACTAGAGGAGGAAGACTTTGAGGACATCCCGATGGACGATGAGGATGTGGGAGCTGAAGTGGAGGAGGTTGAAGGCCAAGGTGGAGACCCTATTACTCAATAGCCAGAGTATGTCCCTCTGCGCAAGCCTAAGACCAAGATACCAAAGGACATCAATGAGAGAAAGACTCCCCTACAAACCCCTCTACTACTGGACAAAATTGTTTTCGATGGTCCGTGCTTGGCACGAGTGCCGCTGCTGAAAATTGAAGAAGGGGACTTGGCGGACCACAAGAAGTTCCCACACCTGGTGACCGAGTAGCTGATGCATCACATCATTGATACAAATATGGGAATGACAACATTGGAGCCGTGGAGGTGGCTCAAGGGAGTAGAAAAGGCAGGGTTGCTTAGCTTGCTCTCGGTGCCACACTACAACCACACCCTGGTAATAGTTTTGGTCATCAAGAAGCTATTGTACTTGGTGCATGATGGGTGTCTATGGCTGGAGGAGTCGATACCCATCGCACATAGGTTGATTCACCAGATAACAGGACTACCATATGCAGGAGAGAATCTGGCCATGATCTTTGGCAGAAAAGGTGGTGAATAGGCTCTCATAGAATCGATGAAAGAAAAATTTAAACTTGTGAAGAAGCCACACGATATGCTATATTTAGCATCTGTGACCCCACTGTGAAGGTAGCCACATAGATCTTCGTAGGGAAGGTGATGAGGAAGTGTCACACAGATGAGGTGCTAGCGCCTGTCATCGTGCTAGCAGCATAATGCAATGAAGGGGTCCAGTTCAATTGGTTAGACTTCCTTAGTGGAGAGTTCTAGGCGAACTTCCGCGAAGCACAAGAGCGCAGCAAGACATTCCACTACACATCTCTCTTCCTGTCAATTGTGCTTGTAGCATGGGAACTACCAGAGGATAGCCAGTTCCCTTTGGTTGTGCCAGATCTCCCTGAAGCAACGAAGTACTCTTCGTTGTGGGTGACCAAGGATGTGCAAAGAGTCAGGGATAGCAAGATATTTTGCATCTTGATGGAGATGAACATTCGGATGTCCATCAATCACAAACCGCGATTATCGCCAATGGTGTATGCCAACCTACAAGGCTACACCGAATTCAAAGCCGACTTCCATCGAGTATCCATCAGGGCACAGAAGGACCCTATGCAGAAATGGTACAAATTGGTTATTTGGCAACGGATGATGCCATTGATGTGGTGCTTGATCAATGGTCAGCAAAGTGGTGCACTACCACAGATTTGGTGGTGGGCGGGAGCAAGTCCACCGCATAGAAGAAGAAGGAGTTGGCTAGGCTTAAGATGGAAAAACTCGCTGAAAAGAGGAAAAAGGAGGCTAATGATAAGGCCGAGGTGGAGTGCAAGGCCCCACAATAGACAAAGAAGAAAAAAGGTGGGACAAAATGGGGCTCTAACAAAGGCGCAACGTCACCTTCACCTAAGACAGAAGAGGAGAGTGAATAGGACGGTGTGGACCCTGAGGAGTTGTTTGCCTACATTAAGCACCTAAGGGAGCTAGAGAAGGGTGGGTCCAGGAAGAAATAAAAGGCAACCAAGACCTCGTTGGACCCCATCACATTAATAGAGGCCGATTTGCATGATATTGGTGACATAGTAAGGGACATCACTGCAGAGACCTTGCAACAATTTGAACAATAGCAACATATAATCCTTGGGGCTATCCAAATAGGGTTGCAGGGCTTGTAGACCCATGCATCACAGGCTGGCACGATATCTACCAGCCTGGCTATCAACACTTCAGAGGCTGCTAATATGCTGCACACGAAGGCTTCTAATGCGATAGTGCTACTGAATGGAGCATTGACCACAAAGAATGAGGTTGACAGGCCCATTATCACCACCCTAAAGGGAGTAGGGTTGAACCTGGCAGCGCTCCCGTGTGAAGTGCTTCACCTCTTGCAGGATGGAGTAATTGTAGAACTGAGGGCTCGTGAGTAGTACGCCCTCCAGGTGATTAGTGAATAGCAGATCAACAACGACTAGATGGCCCTACAGAGAAATGGTGCCATCGCCACCCAGACCAAGGTGGCCAATAAAGCAAGTTGATTATGCAGGTCATTGAGAAGGCATGCTGAATGGTCCCATAGTTGGCCATTCTAGAGGAAGATCCAGTCAAGGTATGCATCGTTAAGCTAGCCACATGGGTGCGCAACACTCAGACTGAGATGGTGCGGGTTTAGTTGGAGTTGAACCTGCAACTTACGGAGTTTTAGTTGAAAGCCCAGTGTTGGGTAGTAGATGTCCCGCATAACAGTTTTGGGTCTGATAGCCTAGAAGTTAGGATAAAAATATTGTAAACATCCAAAATATGCGGAGCGCGAAATGTAAAAAGTCGAGTCAAAGGGTTGTCTGCCTAAGAAATAATATAGAATAATAGGAAGTAAGTCGGTCTGTGGACCATAGGAAGGTATAAATAGAGCGCGACTCTATGGGGAGAAAGTAGTTCTTTGTGTTGGTATGATCTTGGATCTGAATGGTAATGGGTTTTTGAGGAGAAAAAGTATAAAAGCGTCTGTAAGTCTGAGTTGAGGGTATTGAGGAGGGGATAGAGGCTCTGCAGCTGTTTGCATAGAGGCCTGGAAGAGTTTGCAGTTGTGTGCATGAACCCCTGCAGCTGAGTGAGCAGGGAAGATGTGGAGGTATTGGTGATAAAGTGGAAATAAAGATATGTTGCTTCTCTAATTCTATGTTAAATCTGAATTATCGTAGATTTGGCTTTTTGTATGGTTAAAATAACTATTTGATCTATGTGCATATGCTTATGTTATGAATGTATATGAATCTGAGTTTATTCTAAGTGCACGAATTGGTTAAATCTGATAAATGTTTGCTTAAAGACCCTGCTAAGTAGATCTGATTTATAATACCTCATCAATTAATTAATATTACGAATTAGCTCAGATCCAGATCTATGCGGAAGCAGAGTAGTGTGAGGCTACAAAATGGCGCGCGAACCCTCTAGACCACATCTAGACACCCCAAGGGTGCCAAAACCTAGTTCCAACACCCTCCCTTGCTACCTCCGGTGAGACCTCAGTTTGCACTCCGCGGGCTATTACCAAAAGGGTCGGTAGCTGTGGGAGTTGTTTGGCTAAATAATTCTTCCAAACCTGGGTCAGGCTCATATAAGCCAACAAATGGTTCCATTGCCAGGATAGGGATCTGCCCAAGGGGTGTCGATGTGGAATGCGGGGACTCTGTAGAAAAATAATTGAAGGATTGAAGTAACCAGGAGCAGTAGTAATTCAGAGTACGGTGGCAGAGTTGACAATGACGAGCACGATCCAGCTACCAATATTCAAAGGAGCAAGAAGCAAGGACCCAGAACAATTTTGGTTCTTGTTAACCTTAGTATAGAATTCACATAGAATTGTAGATGATATTATCAGAAAGGCCACCTTACTTAGCGCGATGTAGGACCGGGTGCTGACATGGTACATAAAGTACTCAAGTGATCACCCAACTGTAGGGATGGTAGAAATCCAGACCGAACTAAAGAAAGAATTTAGCTGACCAAAGTCAGAAACACAGTCGATCATAGGGTTCAAAGAGATCACGATGATTCCTGGTGAAACCTTGTGAGATTTGGACCAAAGACTGAAGAGTACTATTCGTGAGGCTAACATGACATTGACAGATGCACAACACTACGCTTGGTTTATGGCATCCTTAACACCACATATGAGGACGGCTTGTAATAATAGAAGATCTCAACCTAGGCTGAAGCATTAGAAACAATTATGAGGTTGCATGAAACTCCATTACAAGACCCGGGGTTGGGAGTTCAACAAATCCAAGCGCAGATCCAAAATTTGTGTTTCGAAATGAAGAAGTTAAAACAATAACAGGCACCGTGACTAGAAGTCTAGGAGGAAGTATGGTGTATAAAGTACAGGAGCCAGGGGCATGATAAAGATCACTGCCCGGTCTCAGTGAATTATGTGGGAACAGGGGGACCAACACCATTGCAACCAGAGGCACAAGCAGGGCCACGCACAACAACCCCGCTCTGGTGTGCAATCTGTCAGGTAGGAGGAAAACACAACACTGATAACTATTATCTACTGCCAAAATACAACTAGACCCCCCAACAACTATTTTGCAACTTTTGCAGATCGGTGGGCCATGAGGAAAGAGACTATCGTAGCTACCAATTATTAATGGACCAAACACTTGCTTACAGAATGCAGACTGAGGTGCGAGGTTAGGATCCAGCCACGGTGATCGTGCACAGTGGGTTCCAGGGCTGTGGATGGGGACGGGGTGGAAGGGCCAGGAAGGGGTCGCAAGTAGCTAATCTCTTACAACTGCGGAGGTCCAGGACATCATACGTGGGATTGTACCAACCAAACTAGAATTTCATGTAGTTATTGTGAGCAATTTGAACATGAGTTGATAGGTTACCCTACACTGATAGCACATATTCGTGAAAAAAGGGCAGCGCAACCAAGCACGACCCAGAATGTGTAGATGATGAGGTTCGAACCCCGTGAGCAAGATCCCAAAGTAAACATGGTACTAGGAAGTGGCATGGCGATAGGAGTAGATAAAAGGAATTTAAGTAAGGAAGATGCAGGGGTTGGTAAGGAGACATATCTAGAAGCTAGGGAGAGCTTCACGGAAGTCTCTACCTCAGGTAGTAGGGATCAGCATGAGTGAGACAGGGATCCCTTGATGATAACTACCTTTTTAGAGACATGTATAAATTGCTTTGTGATAACAGGGCAGTTAAAGGCTTACAAAAATTTATAAATAGGTGCGCAGGATGGAGTGAACCTCGTGTAGTTCGAAAGTTGGGGAGACATGCATTGTGGACCGAGAGGGAAATGTGACGAACAGTGCAGATCGACGATTATGAGATGGATCAGGTCATTTTGGATCTGGGCTCAGATGCCAACATATTGCCTAAACAAACTTGGGAGTGCATGGGTAAGCCTACACTACAATGGTCCCTGATCCACTTGTGGATGGCAAACCAGCAGAAGGTGCTGCCCATGGGAAGGCCGCAAGGAATTATGGTAGATATTGATGACACAAGTACTCAGAGAGACTTTGAAGTGATTGAAATCATGGATGAAAGTACACCTTATCCTGCATTGTTAGGAATAGATTGGGCCACTGACATGAATGGGGTTATTAATTTAAAGAAGTGGACAATGATATTTGAAACAAAGTCACTCCATGTAGTCATTCCACTAGATCTAGCTAAAGGACCGCGCTATATTGAACCCATGCGCAACAAAGAGAGTGATGACGAATCAGACGATATCTACAAAATGGATGCGTAAAGGAAAGAATGGGTCAAGATAATGGAGGATAGAAGAATATCACCGGGCTATGTAGATTCTTGCACCACCGACTCAGATGAAGAAGACGAGTGGTTGCATAACAAGTTGAATGGAGTGACCATGCTACATTGCAATATGGTGACTAAATATTTGTACTATGTAAGGGCCTAGGATCATGAATTTCCGACATATGATGGGCTGACAATAATAGATGAATTCCTGACCAAATTTGAAATCACAGTACCAGAGCACCAACGGTTTGATGCATTGAGGTGGGCATTATGCTTGACGCTTGCGCGATAGTGGGGCACACATGATGGGACTTTCGAAGATTTCCACGGCTACAGGCGCATGATGAAGATCAGCTTTGGGAAGCCAAAACTATGCATAATGGAGAAATACGATGGACGTGATGACCCGTGAATGTACCTTACCAGGTGGATTAAAGCCTATGGAGAGGAACCTCAACTACAATGGGTGCACTTATTTTATCACACCTTGGATGTCATTCCCAAAAAATGTTATACTAAAGTGGAGCTGCGGCATGACACAGGCAAGTGGGATATCTTGCACGAAGGGTTTTTGTCAACATTCTTCTTTGAATATCACTGGATGGATCCCGTAGACGACATATTACAACTGGTAGAGGCCACCATTTTCAAGACACCACTGGAACCAGAGGAAACTGTGCAACCCGAATGGTTGCGACAGTAGAGCCAGGCTCTCGAATGATATAATGTCTAGGTAGAATATGATGAGGATGATCCACGAAATGTCAATATTATAGAATCAGAGGGGAGCCGTGAGGTGTGCGGACCCAAAATTGAAGATCCAGATATCACAATGCCATTGAAAGCGAAAGAAGTCAATATCGGAATAGAATGGGAGCCGAAGTATGCAATGCTTGGGGACTAAATGCCATAGTGGAGAAGGTCGCTGAATTGCTTCGGGAATATCAAGATTTATTCCCAACAAAAAAGACGGAGCTAAAAGGGATCCTAGGAGACCTGGGAATGATGATGATAACCTTGAAGCTAGACGCGAAACCAATTAAGTAGCGACCCTATCGATTGAATCCAAAATATAAAGCAAAGGTCCGCGAAGAACTGGATAAGATGCTGGCAATAGGAATCATTGAACCAGTCGAGGAGTCGGATTGGGTAAGTCTGATGGTTGTGTAGGAGAAGAAATAGAAGGGTGAGATTCACATCTGCATGGATCTCAGAAAGCTCAATGATGCCTATGTTAACGATCCGTTTCCAACACCGTTTAAAAATGAGGTACTGGAAAATGTGGGAGGGTAGGAAGCCTACTCCTTCATGGATGGGTTCTCAGGATACCACTAGATCAAGATCACCCCAAAGGATAGAAGTAAAACAATGTTCGCCAATGGGGTTTCTTTCAGTACACGATGATGCCCTTTGGATTGAAGAACGTGCTGATGATATTTTCATGAGTAGTGGTAGCAACATTCAAGGAATTTATACACAAGTTCTTATAGGTCTATCTTCATGACTAAACCATGTTCAGGGTAGTTAAGAAACACGTAGTGAGCTTATGGTTAATGCTGGATACTTGCCACCGACATCAGATTGCGCTAAACCTAAAGAAGTGTACTTTCCTTGTCCCATTCGGGAACCTGTTGGGCCATGTGGTCTGTAAGCAAGGCCTGATGGTGGATCTGGCAAAGATAGCTATCATACTCATTCTGCAAGCATCATGAAGTGTCAAACAACTATGCGCCACACTACGAAACACTGGCCTCGGAAGTTCATCAAACACTACACCTAGATCACGGATCCAATGGTACAATTGCTGAAAAGGATGCTACTTATTGCTGGAATGAGGAATGGAACAAAAGTTTGGAGACACTTAAGGAAAAGATGGAATCCACCTTTATATTGGTCTTTTCGAAATGGGACGTCAAATTTCATGTGCATGTCGATGCATCATGTATCACGTTGGGGGTGGTAATTACTCAACCAAGAGCGGAGGGAATGGACCATCCGATTGCATTTGCAAGTCACCGATTGTAAAAAGATGAGAAGAATTACTCCACTACCGAGCGAGAGGGATTAGCAATGGTTACGTACTTCAAAAATTCCACCACTATTTTATTAGAGGCCACTATAAGATGTATACCGATCACTCTGCGTTAAAATACCTAGTGAATAAGCCTGTGTTGGGGGTGAACATTTGTAGATGGTTGCTGTTATTCTAGGAATATGAATTTGAGGTCATCGTAAAGCCAGGATTCCTAAACGCAGGCCCAAATCACCTTTCCCAAATTGAGATTGGCGAGGAGCCCACAAATTTAGAGGACGGACTCTCGGATGCACAACTATATGCAGTGCACGTAGTGGATGGCCATTTTGAGGATATAATTCATTTCTTAACTACATGAACCATACCACAAGGATATTTTGTTTAGCAGAAGAAGGAATTAGTGATACACGCAGTAGAATTCACTGTGATTGTAGGACACTACAAAAAAGGGCAACAATGAAATATTACGTAGGTATGTTCCGAGTTCGAGCGAGGACAGATCCTGGCCGAAGCACATGGGGGGTCGCTGGCGAACATTATGTGGGTCGCGCCACAGCTCAAAATATTCTTCACACAGGATTATGGCGGCCCACTTTGCATGAAGATTCGAGAGCATACTATCGAGCCTACGACGTATGTCAAAGGATGGGGAAACCATTGCAGAGAGATGAAATGTCGCTCCAGCCAAAGATGACGCTACAACCATTCGAGAAGTGGGCAATTAAATTCGTAGGACCTATTGAGCCATGAGGGAAGATGAGTGCATGCTATATCATCACTACGATAGAATATTTGACCTGATGGGTAGAGGCACAACCGTTAAGGACTACATTGTTACGACCGCTGCGAAGTTTTTGTTCGAGAACGTATAGGACAAGGTTTGGATGTCCCAAAGTTCTCATGAGCGATCGGGGAACATTTTTTCTGAATGAAACGATCAACGTACTCACTAAGGAATTCTAGATATATCATGAACATAGTACACCATACCACCTGCAAGTGAATGGGATCATTGAGGCATTCAAAAAAATCTTGGAGACCACATTGACCAAGGTATGTAATGCACAACGAAATGACTAGGACTTGTACATCCCTGTTGTGCTATGAGCATACCGAACCATGTCCAAGAAGCTGATGGGCCATACATCTTTTTGGTTAGTCTATGGAAAGGAGGCCGTTATGCCTATGGAATATATTGTGCCTAATTTGCGGATCACAGCCATAATAGGAGTGGCCGATCCCGGGGCTTTGGAGGAATGGCTCGTGCAATTAGAAGAATTGGAGGAGGAACAATTTTTGGATGGATTCCATCAGCAAGTACAGAAATAACACGAGAAAGCATGGCATGATCGCCATATCAAGGTGCACACTTTCAAGGAGAATGATCTAGTATTTTTATACATCTGTAAGTTCGAGAAATTCCCTGGAAAACTTCGAATGCATTGGTCGGGACCTTATGTCATCAAAGAAGTTACTGATGGGGGCACTGTTCAGCTTGCCAAAATCAATGAAGACCCCTTCCCGAGCCAAGTGAATGGTAGTTTCCTGAAGCTCTACATGGGCGGGCCATCCGCCTGACGAACCGACCGGGGGACAATCTCATTGCTCTAGCCAGTTGAAAGAGAGCACGGGATGATAAAGCAGTCTGGGGAAAAGAAGTGCGATTGCTAGGATACATGATGATTTGGCCAAACACACAAGCTGTGGTTGCGCAGCAAGGAGTGCACTGATGCATTGCTAAGAGGAGAGGTGACTGTTCCTGTCACTATTCATGACACGATGTCTACATTATGGAAAAAAGGAGCGAGCGATGGGTAATTAAGAGAAGGAGTACGAGCCAGATATGGATTGAGCTGCCACATATTTTACATGAAGACTCCATAACAGGCTAGAACCAGTGAATTTGAAATTCAACTCACTTATAAATCACCGAGGGGCATCCACCAGTTGACCTACACTTCTAGAAAACTTACGCTGGTTATCGATATGGAACTTTTAATTATCTCTGCACAAGGAGTAAGCTTGAGGGTGGTGATATGGGTGATGGAAAGGCAGGAATCGCTAAGGAACATGGTGTTGATAGTTGCAGGTGTCCTGTAGCATGAAACATCAATAGTAGGTGATGTACTAGAAAAGGGGAGACACGAAGCAGAATTGGTCCGGATGTTGCCTTGCCCAGGGGAAGGCCGACAAGCTACAACAAAATAGAGAAAGGATGGAAAGATAGAGACCAATGGTAGCAATGTAGTTCATACATCATCTCTAAGGTACCTTGAGGATTGGGATTTCACAGACAACAACAAAGGTCTTGCAAAATTGCAACATAAGATGCAAAAGATAGTGCGAAGAGCAGATACGAAGGTCAGAAGTGGCTACGGTGGTACAAGGAGGTCCCATATGCGGCTCCCCTGCTCAAGCTAAAATCTTATGAGGGTGTTTTCTGTGTTATCTGAGTAGAGAAGAATGAGCATTATCGGTCGCAAGACTTGGTAGAAACAACGAAGAAAGAGCTGGACGAATCATTGTAGGAGACAATGAAGAAGCAGTAGGATGACGAGCGTCACTTAGAGGGAAGTTAACTCTGAAGCCAAGGTAGCACGTTGTGCCACATCCACGAGTGACTCGGGACGAGTCATGATGATTGTGTTGGGGGACTGTTGGGTAGTGGAGGTCTTGTGTAACAGTTTTGGGTTTGATAGCCTAGAATTTAGGATAAAAATATTGTAAACCTCTGAAATATGTGGAGTGCCTCTGAAATATGTGGAGTGCGAAATGTTAAAATTCGAGTCAAAGGGTTGTCCACCCAAGAAATAATATAGAATAATAGGAAGTAAGTCAGTTCGCGAACTATAGGAAGGTATAAATAGAGCATGACTCTATGGGGAGAAAGTAGTTCTTTGTGTTGGTATGATCTTGGATCTGAATGGTAATGGGTTTTTGAGGAGAAAAAATTTGAAAGAATCTATAAGTCCATGTCGAGGGTATTGAGGAGGGGATAGAGGCTCTGTAGCTGTGTGTGCAGAGGCTTAGAAGAGTCTGTAGCTATGTGCTCGGACCCTTGCAGCTGAGTGTGCAGGGAAAATCTGGAGGTGTTGGTGATAAAGTGGAAATAAAGATAAGTTGCTTCAGTAATTCTGTGTTAAATCTGAATTATTGCGTATTTGGCATTTTGTATGGTTAAAATAATTGTTTGATCTATGCACATATGCTTATGTTATGAATGTATGTGAATCTGAGTTTATTATAATTGTGCGAATTGGTTAAATCTGATAAATGTTTGCTTAAACACCCTGCTAAGTAGATCTGATTTATAATACCTCATCAAGTAATTAATATTACAAATTAGCTCGGATCCGGATCTATGCAAAAGAAGAGTAGTGCGAGGCTACAACACGATGCACGAACCCTCCAGACCACATATAGACAGCCCAAGGGTGTGGAAACATAGTTCCAACACCCTCCCTTGCTACCTCAAGTAAGACCTCAGTCCACGCTCCACGGGCTGTTGCGGAAAGTGTTGGTAGTTGTGGGATTTCTTTGGCTAAATAATTATTTCAAACCTGGGTCAGGCCCATATAAGCCAACAACTAGCCTTCAACTCCACTAGAAGTGAAGGAACAATGGGGGACCAGTATGACAGAAGCAGTCGCGGTGGTGGCCCAATTGTTCAAACAATCATTTGACGTCCTGACCAGATTGCAGGAGGACCCCAATGTACAACAGCTAGAGACAGAAGTGCGTGAGCTAAAACAACACTATGATGAGCTTAAGGGCGCAACGTGAACCATCACCCTGACACAAAGACTAGCCAAGCTGGAGGGGGCCAAGTAGCTGAAGGAACAGGTGGATGCAGCGCTGCATAAGGAAGCAGTGCTGAAGGCAAGATGGAAGCCCTTTTTGGATGAGGCTTACACAGTGATAGGATCTATTGAAGGCAAATTTATGACTCTACAAGCAACACTGGAAAAGCTTTAGGTCGACAACATAGGAGAAGTGATCGAGTAGACAGTGGAAGACGCGAAGAAGGCAGCCACACAGTGCATGACTGAGGTTGTTGTCATACGAGTTGATCTGGAAGGGCTTCGCGCAAAGACCTCCATGCCTACTGAGTGACTCGAGAGTGAGTCGCGATGTTTATGTTGGGGGCCTGTTGGGAACGGGATCCCCCAAGGATATTTTTGGGGCTAAAAGCCCATGTTTGGTCAAATTTTGTAAGAAACTTGTAAAGACTCCACAATTTGTGGTCGCGAAGCGCGAAGGTTTCATGCATCATAAAGGGTTGTCCGCCCTTAGTTTTGTCAAGTAAAGTCCACTGTAAGAGATCTACCCATGGTCCACAGACCATGGGATTATATAAAAAGAGCTAAGCTCTAAGTAGTTTTAGAGACATCAATCAAGATAAGAGAGTCATAGCTCTAAAGTAGGAAGTCTAAGTTTCAAGTCCTAGTGTAGGTAGATGCTCTGTAGCTGAGTGCACAGAGGCCTAGGGTAGAAGTCCGCAGCTAACTGCGCAGACCCCTGCAACTGTGTATGTAGGGTGGATAAAGTCTTTAATTACTTGGAAATATAAATAAAGAAGAGTATTTTGCAATTCTGTGTCTTTGTTTCCGATTAATGCATCTTGTAAATTTATGTATGAATTCCATTTTAATGCTTATATGATGCACAAACGAATGCAATTACATTGGATAACTGAACGCAATTAAGGATATCTATTTATGCGATACTAATCGTGATTATCTAATAAGATAAGTAAGACACTTAGACTAGTTTAGGAATCTGCATGGTGCACTGCCATAGCAGCGTGAAATTACCTAAGATGCAGGTTAGGGCTACACGAAGGGCAATCGTACCCTTTCATGGAGGTATTGAAGGGCGGAATAGAGGGCTCGTCTAGCAAGCCCTAGAGCAAAGTGACCTGCGCAAAGGCAGGAATACAAGGAATAAACCGATATCACGACCATCTCAGGGTGTGGAAACTTGGTTCCAACATCCTCCCATCCTGTTTTGGGTGAGACTTCAGTTCATGCTCTGGGGGCTAATGCCGAAAGGGCCAGTAGTGTAGAGAATTGTTTGGCTAATTAACGATGAACTTGGGTTAGGCCCCCTCAAGCCAACAAAGGCCATAACTTAGTCATTGATACATTAATGTCTATCCAAGTATTTTCTTTTGCGTGAGCAATGCTTTGTGAAATCAAAGATTCATCTTCATAAACTTCTAATTGTTGAGTTAATTTATAATTCTTTTGAATCTGAGCCAAATATGCATTATTAGACTTAATCTTTCGTTCTTAAATTTTTTGGAGTTGCATTTTGAGATTTTCAATTTCTTGATCTTTCAAAGACAAGTCTCCCATGGTCTTTGATAATTGTTCTGCTGAGTGAGTTGATTGTGTCTCTAATACGATGGTTGTTGTTGTAGATGTCCCTACTGCTGAAGTACCTGCTATAGAATTTTCCGCTACAGGAATGGCAGCTGAAATACTGAGTTGCTGCTCTTTTTCCTTCAATAATGTTTCCATGTTAGCTTCCATCTTTTGAATTTGAGTCTTCTGTTCAACAATCAATTTAAACATATTTTATTTTTCCTTTTCAAGCTGACTTATTTCCATGGCTTGTGGATGTTCAGTAGTAGGAAGTTTAAGTTGATTCCTTAATGCTCGAATGTAAGAATTTTTATTCTTTACCATTTCCTCTGCCACTTTGATATTACTAGGATCATACCCTAGTTTTAACACCAGACCTTCAAGAGCTTTGGTTCTGGTATCTTTAGCTAGGGATGACATTCTCTCCACCTTCAACTGTGTGTGAATATTATTTTGGGAAGCTTGCAGTTTAGAGGTTGCCATAGATGAACTTGTAAATGTGGAATATATTATTTCACTAGCCTGCTTATGGAGGTCAATTTGATCAATGGCGTGAATTTTCTTGGTGTTAAAACCAAAATTGGATGTTTTATAGTCTCTTTCACTTTTAGGGACTGGAACTCTAGGTTCCCACAAAGCTAATTGAAATTGTCCCTTTGAAGTATCAAGTGCAGATAGAAATCTCTTATGTGTATTGGAAGGTTGCTTCCAAAATTTTGAATAAGTGGTGGCCTTTAATGCTTCATTCTTCCTTTTAATTTCTTTGTATCTAGGAAAAATATTTTGTTGTGTTATATCAGGAGAAATAGAAGACATAGGCATAATTTATTCAATTTGTGGAAAAGAAGTGGTGGGAAAACTTGACAAAGCCATTGTGGCTTGTTCTTGTGAACTTTTGTCCTCTTAGGAATCTTTATTAGTGTTTTTCTTCTTTCTCCTTTTGGAAACTTTGAAAGCTGTAGCTTGAGTTTTTGAGTCTGTAGGAGATAGAATTTCTCTCGGTATTCTGGTTTATTTTTCTTGAGGAATTGGAGTTTGTGAAGAGGTCTAACTAACAATCTGTTCTTTAGCTTTCTGTAATGTATTCTCCTGCCAGTCTTCTTAATTCACATATTTTCTATTTCTAGCCTGGTTGTATGTACATATGGATATTTTTTCTACTCAACTCTCAATTTTGAAATAATTCCTAAAGGATCATAGGACTAGGTAAAGTTCAACTTGAATTTCATCTTCTTTAATAAATTATCTGCCTCCTTCACTGATACTATGTTATTGACAATGAAAGGGATAATATATGCCTTCAACCTGAATTAGGCTTTCTGATTCCTGATTACAAAATGAAAATCATCCATGTTCATCATTTTCCTAATGTATGCCAAGCAAAATATCATGATTGGCACAAATACAGGTAACCTGTAGGGAGGAAGTTCATATCCATATATTTTGATCTTTATATAATACTGATAGAGGTACCAGTCTCCAATTTTGGCTTGCTCAATGAGGTAAAAATTCTTCTAATTTGAGATGAAATTCTTGGTATAACATCACTATTGAGAAGACATAAAGAAATATGAAAACTAGTTTACATAATCACTCAAGGGATACTTTTTTGTGTTCTTCCTTACCAAGGAAGTCCATGAATGAATGGCAACCGATTTCCTTGTGCATATAACTTCTACAAAGGGAACTTGAATCTATTTTCTTGATGAAATAGAACTATATACACAAGAACTGATTGGTGTTTAAAAGAACCTTCAATAAAAAACTTTATAAATTGACCATGAATATTGTCTTCTAAGAATTGATTGTAGTTTAAAATCAATGGGGACTTATTACCCATATAAAACATTGAGAAAAATCCCAATATTACTTCATCTTCCCATTAATCGGTAGGAGAACATACCAGACATGCAACCATGGAATTGACTTGCCTTGACATTTCTAGGAAAATTAAGGTGGAATAAGGTGGATTAGTCCTAGGAAAGTCATAATTCTCAGGTAGTAATGACTCAAATATATGGGCTTGTTGAGGAAATGTGCATTTTTTTATAGATCTACATTAGGGAATTAATATTAAAAGGGTGTAGAGGTGCTCAAAGATTCATTTGGATTGTTTTGCAAATAGATTCAGGAGTAATGGAAAATAAAACTTCATTGTTTTGGGAAATTACTTCTCTCTGACTAGGAAGATACTTGAAATGACACCAAGTGACAAATTCTAGGAACATGTGAGTTTGGGGAAAGACAAATTGGGGTAAAAATGACAGCAAAATACCCAATTCATCACTGACATCTAAGAATTTATGGTTTGCCCAATTGTGGAGTTCATAAAGATTGGACTTGCACTTGGTTTCTAAGATTTTATATTACTTGTCAAACATAGGGAGCTCATCTAAGTTAACTACAGAAGGTAGCATATGGATTTATATAACTAATTTCGACTTGAATTTACATGAAGACGTCATGAAATAGGAAATAACTAGCTAAGGTGGCGACTTAATAGGAAAATGATGATCACTGTTGTACGTATGATGGTTGCACGATTGTGGAATTTAGAATTTCATTGGTGCTGCTAAGAGTTGAAATGGTGAAAGGGAGTATGAAGAGTAGCGTTTGGTTTTTAAAATAGGGGATTCAAATGCATAACCATTTTTAGGCGTGTCTTATTAATGAATTTAGACATTGGTGTGAAGGATTAATGACAAAATAGTTATTTGAACGCTTGGTGAGAGGATTTTAATGTTGAAATGACTACATAGTGGGAGAAAATAGGAGAGGGAGAGATGACGAGGTGTGAGAGAGTGTGGAAGCGGAGCAGGAAGGATAAAATGGATTGCAGAGGGGCGGTAGGTGGTTTGTGGTATTAGAGAGGGTGGTCCCGAATTTATTGTGGAGGCGCCACGTATTAATGAGAGATTTATTAAAATCATCTTTGCAAACCAAACCCCCCACCCCCCTCATTAACCTTCGAAGGTGTGGGGGGGTCACGAATTCCTCCTATATTTTTAATCCTGACAGGAGTGATCTCCTTTGTCAATTGCCAATCACGCTTTATTCCAAAGCAACAAAATGCCAAATTACACTTTTATTTTCAAAATAAAATATAACCCTTTGGAAAAATATTCAAAGGATTAAATAATAAGCATATAAAACAATGCAACATTTTAATTTTCTTGTGAATTTGGGGTTTTTATTGTGTATATATATATCTATATATATATATATAGATATCCTTTTTCCCATTCTTTTTCTTATTTTATTTTTATTCTATTTTCTTATTTTTTCATTTCTTTCTTTTTTTCTTTTTCTTTATAATTTTTTTATATTTTTATTTTTCAACATAAAATAAAAATTAGGATAAAGATAAGTTAGAACATCAGCTCTATATGGGGACTGCTTCGCCTTGTGGGATGCAAAGAACTTGCATATCCATGCACCTTCTCCTTAGAATATGGAATCTTTGTTGTGAAAATCACACTTCTACATTGGAATTGTAAAGAAAACCATAAATTTACAATGAATATGGTTGCAAGCATCTAATACTGAATATAGTGTTTAAAGTATTTCCCATTGACTAGAAACTGATAATGTTGTCCTTCCCAGTTGTGCAGAATAAAGGTATTGTTACGCTTTCCTTCTGCAATGTGGAATGGTCCCAACTACAAATTATCAAAATTCCCATGCTTGCATCTTTCCTCTCTTCTGGCATCCCATCTTAAAACTAGATCACCTTGTGTAAAATCTCTTTCTCTAGCCTTTCTGTGAAATAAAATTTTTAGTTCTTTTGATATTGATGAAGTTTGTTTCAAACTTCATCTTTGTCTTGGTTTAGCTCAATGATCTTATTGATTTTCCTTGAAAATCCATCAACTTCCTCAAATGATTCCTACAAATATTTCATGACTGGAAATGCTAGCTGTGTAGGAAAATTGCTTCAATTCCATACACTAGTTGGAAAGGAGACTTGCCGGTAGATCGTTTGGGTGACACTCTGTCTTCCCAAACTGCATATTTGAGATGACTATCCCAACTTCTTTTATGATCTACCAATACTTTCTTAATGACCTTAACCATATTCTTATTTGATGATTCTGCTAACTCATTACCTTGTGGGTAATATGGTGTAGAATGATGCAATCAAACCTGATATTTCTAACAAAACACTATCATTTTAATGTTGCTGAAATCATGTGCATTGCCTATAACTATTTGTTGTGGCTAACCAAATCTAGACAGTATATTATCTTCAATGAATTTTATGACCATTGTATTTGTTGCATTTTTAAAACAGATTTCTTCTACCCACTTAGTGAAGTAATCAGTGGCAGTTAATATCCATCTATGTTGGTTGCTGGAAGCTGGAACTATTTCACTTATAAAATCTAATCCCGATTGTAAAAATGGAGCTTTAGTTAAACCTGGGACAAGGGGAAGTGTTGCCAGTCTCTCCTTTCCAGCAAATATCTGACATGGGATGCAAATTCTTACCTTTAGTTCAACCTGTGAAAACAATTTGGGTTAATAGAAACCTATTCTGAGAATTTTGTATGAAGTTACCTTCCAAGTATAATGTGCTCCACAAATGCCTTTCTGAAACTACTCAATGACTCCTTTAGTTTCAATTTGATTTAGACACAAATAAAGGGTATTTAAAAGATCCTTCCAATACAAATTGGCATTTATAATAAATTATTTCATAGCATTGAGTCTAAGAGATTTGGATTGATTCCTAGTAAATTTTGTTGGGTACTTTAAATCTTGAATAAAATTCACTATGTCACGCTACCAATCTGAAAGTAAAACTTTTCCATCAATATGTAGAGGAATAGGAATAGGATATGAACTATAAGAAGTTTCTTGTGGATTCTTCTAGATTAACAACTGAGAAGGTTCTTATGTATTCTTCTTGGTTGAGAACTGAGAAGGTTCTTGTGGATTATCCTCATTTTTTATTTGCAAAATGATATTGATACCAAGAATCTTACAATTTGATTTAGCCAAAAGTTTAGCTAAACCTTGTCCTTTCACAACTTTCCTTCTTTCATGGAAAAAAGTCATTTTTTTTGGATTAAGAGAAATCAAATATTTCCTGCATATTTTAGAAAATTTTATCAAGTGCTTCAAGTTTTACTCATCATAATTATAAAATACAGTTGAATCATCAAGATAAATAACAATAAACTTATTTATCTTACCAAAAAATGCAATATTCAGTGCTCTTTGAAATGTTTCTCTAGCCTTAATTAAACCAAATGGCATCCTGACATACATAAATGTACCCCAAGGAGTTGTAAATGTTGTTTATTCCCTGTCTTTTGGACTAACCAGGATTTGATTATATCCAAAAAAGTCATCTAACATTGAAATTCTATTCGAACCTGAAACCCTCTAAAGTAGTTGGTCCATTTTTTGTAATGGAAAATTATCCTTTAAAGACAATTTGTTCAGATTCCTAAATCCAACACATATTCTTATTTCACCATTTTTCTTCCGAACATGTACTAGGTTTTCTATCCATTCTGAATACCTTAAGAGAACAATTATTTTTTCATCCAATAGCTTTTTCATTTCTTTCTCAATGATTGGAAGTAAGACTGGGTTTATTCTTCTTAATTTATGTGGAAATGGTTTAGCTTCAGGTTTGAGAGGAATTTTATGTTCAATAATGGTTGTGTCATAGATTTTCAATTCTTCATATGACCATGCAAATACATCTCTATAATTTTTGAAAGTATTGATATATTTGTTTTTTATTTCTTGAGGACCTAATGTTGCTAAAATTTTAACATTTCTGATGTCCTTAGATGTACCAATATTACAGTCTTGAACATTTTCTTGCTGAGAATTTAATAATGAAGTTTTTGACACATAATTATGAAAAAACAAATTTTCAAGGGGAACTAATCCCATTGGAATGTAATTATTTGATAATTGAATAATATCATGTTCAACAATTTTTTGTTCAAAATGGGAAATTTGATCATCCTCATTAGATTTGATTTCATTAATACGTTCTTCTTCCACATGTAAAGAAGAGAATTCATTTATTTCTTGTAAAACATTTTTTTAACTAGTCATCATCTTCAAAAACTTGCCAGTGTTTGAGATTTTCAGGGATGGAAGGTTTTTATTTTACTTCAATCTGATAATGAAATTGTAAGGGATTAGGTCTTTTAAAAGAAATAGTAGAATTTTCCAAAGCACCAGCATGAATATTTTTTTCTCTTGGGATTGATGTGATATTAAATAATTGAAAATAGTTATCTACACATTGCCAAACTTCATTCTTATAAGCTCTAAGCCTAGGATGCTTAGTTTGAAAAAGGTTTCTAATTTGTTTTACAAATAAACTCAAAATCACCATAGACAATAAAATTTTCTAGTTTTAGACTCTTAGCTAACTCCAATGCTAAAATTAGGGTTTCATATTCTGCCACATTGTTTGTGACCTCAAAATCTAATTTACAAGATTGACTAAAGTTTTTCTAATAAGGCGAGATGTGTATGATTCGGGCCCCAACCCCATCTTTGGAAAATGCCCCATTAAAATACATTTTCCAAATTTTAGTGTTTAAAATTTTAGGGGTATTAACAGTTTCTTGAATATTGATTGAGGATTCCGAAGATCATTAGCGGCTAAATTAAAGCATCCAATATCTTGGTCAATTGCATAAATAGGATGATTAATTGCTTGATTTTCGTTACAGACTATATTAATGAATCTTAATTCCCTCAATAATCTTAAATTCTCACCTCCATAAATTGGGATTGTAGCATAAGACATCTCCATTTGCAGATTTCCCCCTAACTTGGCACAACAAGGTCTAGATAATAACATTCCAAATTTTGGAGGAAGATATGTAACATTAACAATGTCCAAGACTACAATCTTGATAGGGATCTGAGCAAGTGTTACACAAAATTTTGTCACTGTCCCTGTAATCCCTGTTCCTTGATCATGGAGGACCTCTACAGTGAACCCTATATTCTTTCTCTTTATGAAGAAACTCCCATTGTGTCCCTCTTCATGAGCAGAACCATTCCCTTTTGTACCATTTCCCTTGAAACTTCTATATTGCCCAGTTTACAAGACCAACGCTAATGGCCCTTGTCTTCCTCACGCTGATATGTAGGAATTAGGACTATCCCTAGTGCTAACCAGAGCAACTGAGATTTTTTCTAGTTGTGTTGCTCCTCTTATGGAAAGTTTTTAAATAAAGAGCTGAAGTTTCCAGCTCTAGAAGTTTCGTAATAGAAGTCTGGCAAATTGTTTGGTCGGATGGGGTTGAGGATGTCAGTTTGGGCTCCTTTCCCCTATAATGATGGAACTACCTCAAGGGATAAGACCTTCTCCCATGAGAAGAGGATCCATCTCCCATCTATTCATCCTATATAAACCTCCCTTTTTCCCAAGCACAAGCTAGTGGTAATGTTGGTGTGTTAATGCTAATTAAGTTTGGAGTAAACAACAAGCTATTCATAGTTGTATCTCTCTAGTTGTGTGAGGGAGAAGTGTGAATTTGGTTTGGAGTGAAGCCTAAAGGGAAGAGCCTTAAAACTATTGTTTTTGAGGTCATCATGGAATGATAGCAGAAGTGTGTAGGAACCTGGTCTTGTCAGAGGAGAACAACAAAATCAAGACAATGGTTGTAATCTCTTCTTGATCCAATATAAATGAAACTATCGATTGATTTCCTACATGATTTGTCATCTTACATATTCATGGCTTAATGTTTCTTGACTTGTTAAGTAGGTTAAATTACAAATTTTCTATCATCACGGTTGTTTTTTACTATTGTTTACTTGTTTTAGGTGTTTGAAGAAGGAAGTGAGAGATATCTGGAGCGAAAAGGCAAAGACAACATCAAACAGGTTAAGTGTACTAAGATGTAGGCCCTCTTATTTGGTTCTAACCTAAGGAATTATTACATAGAATGTATCAGTTGTGGCTAGACCCATTATTGGGCTAGAGGAATTTGTTTGTGTCCACACTTATAATTTTACTTCACCACATATTGGCGACTCCACTGGGGAACCATTCCTTTTATTTGTCTTATTTGAGATTTCATGATTTTTTGTGAACTTTTCTTGTTCCACTTTTTCACTTTGGTTTTGTTTTTTTTCCTTTGCTTACTGGTTTGAGTTTAAAATTCATAGTAGCAAATTTAGTCTCAGCTTTAAAAAAGAATTATTTTTTTCTTGGCTCCCTCACTCAACACACTTAATTTGCTGATAGTCACGCCAATCAGTGTGATATGCTGAGAAATAGTCACGCTGACCTCCCTATGGTGCTTTTTGTCAGTTAGGAAGTTGCACCGATGCTTGTAGGTGAAGATTAGGGTTTGTCCCCAATCTTTGCCAGTGTGTTTTTCTCTCATGATTTCAACTTGGTAAGCCTCTTAGACCATTTTATCCCTGACTAGAGAACTTCATTTAGCTTGGTTTGTGTGCTTTCTTGGTTTAACCCACCCTTTGATGTGTTAAGTTTGGCCCTGTGTGAAGTTATTTTTGATTTTTTTCTTTGAATCCCTCGATCATCGCTATTTTTGGCCAAACAGTTGCGTCGATCAGGCCTATCAGTGCTAGTTTTAGCTTGAAAGTCATGCCATTTGTGCCGATCAACGCTACTTTTGGCCCAAAAGTCGCTCTGTCTCTGAGTTAAGAAAAAATCAGAATTTCTCCCATTCTAGTGCTAGTGTGTCTTGACCCTCAGACTCTCTTCTTCCACCCAGAAATGACTAGGATGCTTTGTTTACTTCATTTTCAATTGAATGAGTGAAAGATTCTCGTTTGTTCTCTTATTTTGAGTGTCTCTTTTCTCTTTCCAAGCATAGATTACATTGCTTGGTTTGTCGATTGAAGCATTTATGTGTTTGGTTTGCTCGATTCAGGGGAAAAGTTGCTTTTAGTTTCACTTATCATGCTTTGGATTTGATCGATGCTTGTTTGTTCAGAATTGTCAAAATTTTCATTAAAGTGCTGATGTCAAAGATTCATTTTTCATTTTATGAAAAGAAGAACATCATTCCAATTTACTTAAGCGAAAATATTGCATTAGTAGCGTTATTGAGAAGCTAGAATTGCATCATCATAAGCATTGGAAATGAAACGAAATCTATTTTGTTATTAAGGGAAGATTAAGTGCATTTAGGATATGTATTAGTGAAATATTTCATTCTTTGATTGTTGTATTGATTGTGTGCACTCTATCCCTCAATTAGTGTTGACTCTCATCAAAGAAAGGTTTCTTTTCTCATATAGCTGCATATAGAAGTTTTCAGATGACATCGGTAGGGCCTTGGGATTGAAACCTAATTCAAGATCAACCATTAAAATTTATTGAATTAACCTAAGGAAGCATTGAAACTTAATGCTCACATTTAGTGGTTTAGTCTAGAGATGTGTTCCAATGTCTTTAAACCTAGAAGTTGTCATTCGCTTCAGCACTAGACAATGCTAGTACGAACTTGTGCTCCCCATACTGTCATGTATATAAAGGAAGACCCCACTAGGTATGCAATCCTTTATCCATAGGAAGTCGAGTCTACCACCTTGTAAACGTGATACAACGAACACAACGTCCAGGAAGATTGCATGCCCATACTTCTCAATTCGCTGAGAGGTATTCTGCAATTCACAGTTACCTGGTAATCCTTTTTCCCTAGATTATCCAGAGCTGTCATTTTGGTATTTTTGACTCATTAAATTTAAAAGATTATCGAGCACTTGTCCTTTCAAGCTCGTTAACTTCGAAAGCGACTAGAGTCATCTATTGTCCTTTTCTCGACTCTTAAAATATGAAAAGGGAAAGTTTTGTTTCAATTTGTTAAAATTAACTGCCCATGACATATTCCTGGTTAAAGTTATCTTCCTTAGTGTTTCCTTAAAAAAGTTGATTCCAATGGAAAAATTCCAAGAGTCTACTAGTCAAGTGTTCCCCTTGGATGGGAATCCTAGTATTTTTCCTTCTTTTGGAAACATTGGTGCTCCTTATATGGAGACGTTGTCCCTTCCTGGGTTAACCATTGGTTTACCTGTCTAGTTGTTTTCAACCTCGGTGGTCCAGAGCATCCTGACTCATGTCCAAATGTATCCTTCATTTGAATCACGTCACGATGATTCTAAGGTTGACCTCTCACCTTCTTCCCCTGTTTCTTCATCTTCCCCTTCTACTTCACCTGGTGAAAGTTTTAAATCCAATAACCAGGAGGCTAAGAAGAAGAATACGAAGAAGAAGAAGATAGATAAGTGAGAGGCCAACCGTGTGGTTGTTATTCCAAATTCACCTCTTGTAGACAAACCTTATGATCCTTTGCAGAAGGTAAAATTCCCTTGCAGGATGTGTAAGGGTGACCATCTCCTTTGAGACTGTTCTGGCATTCCCAGAGTCTTAGAGGTATGGTCTAAAGACCTGAACCAACCATCCCTGTCGACCTCTAGATATCATGTTGATGCTACACCTTTAGGTGATGATGGTAAGAAGAAGGGAAATATTAGATTCCCCTGTAGGTTATGTGAAGGAGAGCATATTCTTCACCTTTGTCCTCTTATGGATAAATCTTCCAAAGTTTTAGAAAACTTGACAGCTCCTCAACCCCAACATCCCGTTGGTTATTAGAGGATTTCTTTCGACCCTCTCCTAGTAGGTAAAGAGATTGACTTGGATTCATATCTTACCCATCCCGCTCTTCATGAGCAAGACTCTTTTATGTTTGTTCCTGACCAACCATTGGTCGAAAAGAGTGTCGACTTGGTTCCACCACCAGTTGCTCACTCTGTTCTAGAAGAGAGTGGTGATCATACTAATGTTCTTCTTGGCTCCTTAGATTCTCATGAATCAAATAGTGACCTTCTAGTCCCAGTTGTTTAAGAGAGTCCTTCTCCTATTCATGTACAACATGGGAGAAATCATACGATACCCCCACCAAGTAGTTCTATCGTGTCTTTCGATTGGGGTCCATTGATTGCTTTCTGCCTCCCATCTTATGTGCCTTTCTAGATCACAATACAAGCCTATAATATGGTAGTACTTGGCACTCTATTAGATGAAGGTGCATCTATTAGCATAATGTCTTCTACTACTTAGCAAGCTTTGGGTTCCCCACAACTTGTTCTTGCCACTCAGAATTTTTTGGCTTTCAATATAGGACCCAGTCAACCCTTAGTGGCCCTTCCAAAGTTCCCTATTACTTTGGGAGGAAACACTGGCTATATAGATGTGGTGGTAGTCCAAGGTCCCTTAGATTTCAATATTCTCCTCGGATGCAACTATGTTTATGTCATGGGAGCCCTTGTTTCTTTGATTTTCTATGTGGTTTGTTTTCCCCACGAAGGGAGAATAGTGACCATTGATCAATTTTCATTCATTGGCGCCAGGTGCCACCTATGCAACCATATTCCCCTATTGGTCCTTGTTTCCAAGTAGTACCTTCCCCACAACAAGTCAATCATGTGGGTCCCATTTCATCTCCGCATCTACCGATGATGACACAGATGGTATTGTACATTATGTGCTGGGGGCATTGGAACCTGATCTGTCTTTGGTACCAAATGACATGTATATTAGAGCATGGTTCTTTTGTCTAATGAAGAACTCTTGGGAGCCATGTTCTCATATGGTTCATGAACAATTATAAGGATAGTTCTTGGTCATGTGTTAACCTCATTAAAAAATGAAACAGGGGATGAGAATAGTTCCTTGTCTTATGTCAAGCTCATTAAAAAATGAAATAAGGGTTTTGAGGATAGTTCTTTTACTATGCCAACCTCATTAAAAAATGAAACGAATCCATTTTCCAAATCGAGTCTTTGATTAAGATCTCATAAAATCATAGTCAAGTATTTCTTGGATCTCGAGAGTGAACCTTCATTCCATCTACCTTACTAAATGAAATGAAGCTTGGGGGGCATGTACCTTGATTGAGTCATTATGCTGGGGGCATGC
Organism: Pinus taeda; assembly: GCA_000404065.3. NCBI lineage: Eukaryota > Viridiplantae > Streptophyta > Pinopsida > Pinales > Pinaceae > Pinus > Pinus taeda. The sequence continues at coordinate 42,459 of APFE030264978.1, read as the reverse complement.
AAACTTAACTTAATCATAGTTTTTTGTTTCAAGCTTGTGTAAACATGAAACTGAATCCAAGCAAAGTTCTCCATGGTTCAAGCTTGTAAAAAAATCAAATCATGCCCAATTTACATCTTATGATTGCCATTTTTATCAACTAAATGAGCCTTGGTTGTTTCATTCCATCGCCACCATCTCTTTGGACGATCATATGCTTTCACTTGGTTGTTTTTCCTTTATTGAGGAATTGCATAGATGAGTGGTTTTATTAGCCAGTCTCTTGACCATTGCATGTTTTGAGTAGTTCCACCATTGTTGGAACTAGTTGCTACCCTTTATACCACTCATTCCTCTAGGACGAGTCACCTTTAAGCTATTTTCTGACTCGTAAAAAATGAAGAAATCACCGATTATTTTTCCATTTTGAGTCGTAAAAGAGAATAAAATGGGGGTTCCGGTTTCAAGCTCTTTTCCAACCCTTTAAAAGTGAAAATATTTCCGAGCTCTTGTCATTTTAAACTCGTTGAAGGATGAAAAACGTCGTTTACCCAGTATACGTTTACCCCTTTTTCAGGATGGGATAAACTATTTATTAAAAAGGTACTCCCTGATTGAAATGGTCAAGCAGTTCTCTTGAGTATCATTTCCTACCTTTTCAGGGTCAAGAGAAACAAATGTACGAAAAGGGACCATGTGGAGTTTTCTTTTTCGTATCTTTTTCAAAATCTCTAAATATAAAAAAGATGATGAGTTACACCTTTTTTGGACTCATTAAAATAGTAAACGACATCAGATTTGTCACCTTGACGAACATGAGCTTCTCCTTCCTAGGGCTTGTTAAACTTACTAGGTCAGATTCATCCGAAGGGTGAACTTACAGTGCGAGCATATGCTATCCCTTCAAGCTTGTGATTAAAAATAATTGGGGAACCTACCAGAAATGGTGGGGGAAAATTTGGAAAACTAATCAGTTCTGTTAGCAACTCACTCTTGGACATGACACTTTTTGCTTCGTGTCGGATTTGGACATCCTCCTTTGTATTGTTGACCTTCTTTGGTTGGGTCGTTCATTTTTTCCTTCCATTTTATCTCTGCCATGTCATCATGACAACTAATCCTATGGATCCAAAAGCTGCCAAACTTCCAGTCATGTCACCGATATATTCAAGAGTTGTCCTTCTGCAGTTACATTTACCTCTGATTCTCTGTATCATCCAAAATCATTTTACATCCTTTTGTCTCATGTCGATGATGTCGAAATCATTATGGCCCTCCTTCGACAGGGTCACTTTCCGTCGACTTCAACTCATTATCCAGGAAGTTGACCGAGAGACTCCCTTTCGGTACCTTAGAGCTTGCATGCCCTAATGGAAGGTTCTTCGCATTTGATGACAAGCTCACATCATTGGATTTTGATCGAGTGATTTCACAGGTGTTTGACTTCAGTTCCTTTATTCACATTCTGTGACTTGTGCTGATAGTACCTTGAGGACCATTGTCATTATTGATGGTTTTTCTCACGCTTGTTAATAGTTTACATCATTGACTGGTAATCAAGTGACTTTCTAGCATGTTTGATGTCAAAACATATATTCACATGTTAGAATTTGTAATTTGATTAGGTCGTGTTGGAGCGCAAGACTCTGGGCTCAGATCACAAAAGTCCAGGTTGCAAAGTGATTCGACATGGTTATGTTGATATACATGTCTTTTTCAAATGGATGGTTGCGACCATACCATGAGTTATCATCTATGATCCTTCTCATTATTGGATGGTTGTGACCATACCTTGGTTTCATTATGATCCTCTTTGACGGATGGCTACGCCCATACCTGGATCAATTTACATGAACATTCTCTCAATGGCTATGTCGATGCCATGATTCATGAATCATTTGATAGAGTTCTTAGTTATGTATATGTATCTGTACTTGCTTTTAGGTTTTGCGATGGCAAACTGCGGTCCCCTACACCGATTCATAAATTTTTTTTATCCCTCACTCTAATTCGGCCTTCACACTTTTGGGGGCATCTATTACACAAAATTTTGTTAATTTCCTTGTACTCCCCATTCCTTGATCCTGGAAGACCTCTAGAGTGAACCCTACATGCTTTCCCTTCATGAAGAAACTCCCATTGTGTCACTCTTCATGAGTAGAACAATTCCCTTTTGCACCATTTCCCTTGAAACTTCTGTTTTGCCCAGTTTACAAGACAGGCTCTAATGGCCCTTGTCTTCTTCGTGCCGATATGAGGGATTAGCACTATCCCTAGTGCTGACCAGAGAAATTGAGATTTGTTCCAGTCGTGCTGGTCCTCTTATGGAAAGTTTTTTAAATAAAGGGCCCAAGCTTCCAGCTCTAGAAGCTTCGTAACGGAAGTACAGTAAATGGTTTGGCCAGATGGGGTCGAGGATGTCAGTTTGGGCACCTTTCCCCTATAATGATGGAACTATGTCATGGGATAAGACCTTATCCCATGAGAAGAGGATCCATCTCCCATCCATTCATCCTATATAAACCCCCCTTTTTCCCAAGCACAAGCTAGTGTTAATATTGGCGTGCTAGTGCTAATTAAGTTTGGAGTAAACATCAAGCTAATCATAGTTGTAGCTCTCTAATTGTGTGAGGGAGAAGTGTGAATTTGGTTTGGAGTGAAGCCTAAAGGGAAGAGCCTTAAAACTATTATTGTTGAGGCCATCATGGAATGCTAGCAGAAGTGTGTGGGAACTTGGTCTTTTTAGAGGAGAACGACAATGTAAAGACAATGGTTGTAATCTCTTCTTGATTCAATAGATATGCAACTATCGACTAATTTCCTACATGATTTTTCATCTTACATATTCATGGCTTAATGTTTCTTGACTTGTTAAGTAGGTTGAATTCCAATTTGCCTATTATCATGGTTGTTTTTTACTTGTTTCAGGTGTATGAAGAAGGAAGCGAGAGATAGCTGGAGCAAGCAAGCAAGGACATCATCAAACGGGATAAGCTTACTAAGAGGTAGGCCCTCTTATTTGGTTCTAACCTAACGAAATATTCCATAGAATGTATCAGTTGTGGCTAGACACATTATCGGGCTAGAAGAATTTGTTTGTGTCCACACTTATAATTTTACTTCACCAAAGCAAGTGTTACAACTAAGACCTTAATTAATCTGAGGCAATGAACTTTATTGGAGTCATAAGCATATAGGTCATGATACGGTTTAGTGATTTGTAGTTGAAGTTGATCCATCATTACTTTCAACATTATATTATGAGAAACCAAAATATAACATGCAATTATATAAAACACAATCATGAATTTTCAAGGTGACATAGAAAGGACATACAATTTCATCAATCATATCTAAACTAGGACCAAAAAAAACTTGAGCTTTTTCATCATGTAAACTAATGACATCCCCCTCTGCATCAATACTTGAATATTGAATCGCTTTAGAGAACTCATGTTTATAACCTGGATTTTTTGAGAGTTGAGATAATGGGATTGGAATTTTAACTCTCTCTAACTCTCTTGTAACTGATTCTATGGTTGAATTAATGGTGTTTTTGTTTCAGCTGAATTTACTTCAAGCTCATCAAAGATAAACGTTTTAACTGGTATATCAGGTCATATTCTTGGGCGAAGGTCATGCCTTCTATTTAATTCAATGATTAATAATTCTGAAAAAGATTGATACTTGAATATCTGAGAATTTTCATGATTTCGAATTAAAGAATTATCTTGAGTGATTGGAACAATAGCATTCTGTGATGATGGATCTTCAAAATAGTTGACATCATTTGTATTTACAGGGACATTTTCTTCAGGATCTTGATCATCAATCATTAGGGAGGTTGAATCTGTTGAACATTGTTAGGTCTTTGTAAAATTTGAGGTTGAAAACGTCTTTTGTATTGAACTTATGGTTTGTTTGCAACTTGTTGGATTATTCTAGCTTGACTTTCTATTATTGATATTCTATTAGAAATATTCCTAGGTATAGAGGCAATTTTTTCAATTTTATGATCTTATTCATTAATTTTTGATGAGGTACCTTCTTATCTGGCTTTCATCCTCTTTTCAACTTTTTTTGCTTTAGATTTTAGTTTAACAAATGTTGATCTATTAGCTTCAACTTTGATGGCATTGGTTTGTATGTCTGCTAAAGTTTCCAATTTTCTCTACCTAAGCATGTCAACAAATTCATCTTCGAATGCTTTGGAAAACCTAACCTTAAAAGCAGTTACTCGATGTTTTCAATCTGGAGGAATTTTTTTATATAGTTTATCAAATCTCTTAATGAAATCAACTATAGGTTCTCCAACGTTTCTTTTCAAGTCTTCAAATTCAGTTAAGTCATAAAAAATATCATTTTTGACTTGCCATTAATTTTAGAAAAATTTAACTAGTTCTACCCATGAGTTAATAGAATTAGCTTGGAGTTGTCTGAACCATATCTTAACATTTTCTTCGAGTGATTGAATAAAGATTATTTTGTAGACATCTTCATGTTCAATATTCATGTTACCAAAAAAAATCTAGGAATGTAGCTAAATGGTCTTCAGTAGATGGACCTGTCTCTCAATTAAATCTAGGTAAATGTTTTAGCCACCCATAAGGAAAAGCATGAATTCGGGTTTCAGGTGGAAGAACTAATGCTGCATAAACGTGTTGCTAAAATTGGTTGGAAACCAACCATTTGATGTTGTGATGGAGTTGTCCTTTTAGGAGAAACAAATTTACTAGAAGAAGGAGGTGATGAAAGTTCAGGTTTTTGGAAGAATTCAAGATTAATATCTAACTTCTAAAGTTCAAGAAGAACCTTTTTAGGATCCTCAAAACCTAGAGGATTAGTTTAGATACTAAGTTCCTCTTCAGATTTAGTAGTGGACGGATGAGTATGTAGAAACAAAGATTTAAAATCAAGTGGTTTACACTTAGAAATAGAAAGTTTAGGATCTTCTTCACTATCATAAGGTTCCAAATGGGAATAAGGAAGTTTAAAAGCCTCGAGTTGATGGACTAAATGTGTAGTTTGAACGTATGCTCCTTTGGAAAGGAGTTCTAAAACTTTTGGAGGAAGATCTGATAATTCAAGAGGTGTTGGAGTTGACTATGAAGGGTGAAATTATGAATATCTTTAAGATAGAACAAAGGTATAAGTAACAGGAGAGGCTTCTGACCTATGTCTAATTGATGCAATTCTAACTAATCTCTCTAGATCTGATAAAGGAGAGAAAAGCTTTGGATCTGATTGGGATCTGTTGTGCCTAAGTGAAGCCAAATTTAATATGTGGAGTCGCCAACTAAAGGATTTTAGCCTACTAATCTCTTATTCATCGTTAAGAGGCAAGTATAATCGTTGTCCCAAGGAAATAAGTTTCAATTTTTGTTCCCCGACAACAACGCCAATCTGATGTTGTCCTTTGTAGCTAGTTCTATGCTAAGGGACTATGCCAAAGCATCTAAAGAAATGTTTTTTATTTTGAATGGATGACCAATTATTAAACTTTTAAACATATGTAAATCCTAAGTATTTTTGAGAGAACATAAGGGTTGATTATTCATTCTTAACAAAATTGAAGTTTTAAATTGTTTTGGAAAGTATAATTTAAGATGATATATAATTATTTAAATATTTAGACTAAACATATAATTTGTTATATATAGAAGATGTGTATATGATTTTTCCATAGCTAATGAGTACTTGTGCAAGAGATGAAAGAAGGCAACAATTTAAAATTTTAGAGGAATTAACTAAGACATACAATTTCAGTTAATTAATCTCTTTAAGAGATAATAACTTTGCAGGGGCTTTCAAAGAGATTGACACTCAATCTATTCTTACCCATATTTCTATGTTACCTTGAACATGTGCAAATAAAATAAAAATGACAACATAATTGAATAACTGTAAGAACTCATAGAGATACACAAGTTTCTCAAAATGAATCCAAAATCGTTTTATTAACTTCAGAAATAACTTAAAAAGTTACAAGCATGTTCGATGGTTCATCGCAAGGGTTCAATCCTTTCTTCTTTGAATTAAAAAATATTTATAGAGTTTGAATTTCAAACATATATTAGCTGGAATTAAAATTTATTACAAAATATAATATCATCCAAAATATTTTTGGATATTACAAAAATATAACTAAAAATAGTGGATCTGAACTGATTTTGAGGGTTGTTGTTGATGACTGTAGCTAGAAATCGGCTTTTCTATTAACTACCCCTGAAATTATGTTGTCTGCTACTCAAATTTTGTTGTATGCTCCTGTTATTTAGCATTATGTTCCTATTTGATGTGCTCACACAATTTATCCCATCTCTTTTTGTCAGGGATAGACAAATTTAAAAGTTTTCCATATGACTCATCAAGTTTAGTATATTTTTCAAAAGTGGGACAAGTTATAAACACATGCCTAATTTCATGCTGAATTAATAAATCATAATTTAAACCTTCAATGAAGGCTTTCCCATTAATAATTCCTCTGATTTTCATGAATTTGGTCTTGTCTACTACTATATCATGTAACCTTTGTTGATACTCTTCAAGTGGGATCAATTTTCCACTTGTATCCTACAAAGTTGGAAGTCATTTATGTCATAGACATTTTTGGGCACTGCAACCCCAATCATACATGTCCATAAAAAAAGGGCTCCTAAGTCCCTAAAAGTGTTGCTTCATACCCTAAAGGAACAAGGTCAGTTGATTACATCATCTCCCAGAAGTTCTCCACAGAAAACTGCTCAGAACTGGTCAAAACTGGACCATACAGAATGCCCAGTGCAGAGGGTGTGATGCATCTCACCTGCTCGGTGTAAATGGTGCGATGCATATTGAAAAGCCCTTCTGTAGGGTGCGATGGGCGAGAGTAGACAAACGACAGAGACAATTTGCAAGGTGGATCATCATGGAATCTTCCAAAAACTTCTCCTGTGACACTTGCCTCTCTAAATTTTCCCAAGGATGAGTAAGAGATCATAAATCTCCAAGTGGAATCAACAACTATCAGAGAGAGGACACTAATTAAAATCCCAGAAGTTGACTCACCCCCCTGCAATCATCTATATATGGATCCCTCATCACAGAGATCTAGAGGCTGGAATCTTGTATCCTATAAGGAAGTGTTGTTGGTTTCCTGGTGCAACATCATAGTGTTGGGTGATATAAGCTTTTCATGAGGTGAAGAAGGGCTTTCATGCTGAGAGGATGACATTGGGTCAGAACAATTGGTTGTAATCCTCTTTTCTATTCTTGATATTAATAAAGCTATTCAAGTTTTCCTCCACATTCTTGTGTGTTTGATGATATATGCATTTGTGTGGCCAATACATATCTGGTCCTATATTGCTTATGATTGTAGATCTTTGTTCTTTGATAGTATTATGCTGCTTTGATTCCACATGTGCTCTTTGAAGTTGGGTAGATGAAAGAGGAGTGGCAAAGATCTGCTAGAAGGGATAGGAACTAGGCAAGGAACCAAGTGCAAGATTGAGGTTGGTGTCCTTTGTTCCCCTCTTATCTACTTCTCATAAAGGAAAGCGAAAGTAGTTTTAGTTTGTTTGTTTCTAAGATAGCTACCAGTCTTAGTGGGACTTGCAGCTCTGAGTGGACACCAGATTTCCCGATAAAAAAATGGAAACTCCACTGGGGAGCGAATAGATTGTTTTCTTGTCTATGTTTGTTTGTTTTATAAATTTACATACGGAGCCTAAAATCAAGCCAGCTAGCCTTCAAACTGCATTTGCTATGCACATGCAAAGTAGATCAATGCTGCTTCAGTCTATCTCCGGGTTTTGTTTATAAACTAAACAATCAATTTGCAAATGTTCTAATTTCCCTGGTGGTGGCTCTAGTAACCTCATTACATAAGCCCCTATGATTTATATTTACTGAACATCACTTGCTCGGCCAAATCCTTGAATTGAGCTGCAAACTGTGACCAAAAACCAAGTTGAAGTCTCATCCCTGCACCGTCTCACCTTTTACTCTTGGGAATTTGGATGCATCGCACCTCCCATGTGCAGTAGGTGTGCTGCATCGCACTCTCCCTATGTTATAGGTGCGCTGATCAGACAAGACCTCTTCTGCTTCCATATTTTGGTTTTTGTTCATTCTCTTCAGCTTTACTCAGGAGTTTTGTTGTCTGTGATCATTACACCTCTATGGAAACCCCTTCCTTTCCATCCTTCCACCTCCATTGTGCAAAGAACTGTCAATGTTTTTGTGTATTGTACACCATTTTTAGTTCTCTTTTACAAAGAAGTAGCGTAATCAGACTGTCGTTTCTTGATTTGGAAGTGTCATTTTCAGTCATAGAAGATAATCCTATTGTTCTTGATGGTAAATTATGCTGTTACTCTTGTATTTGATTTGAATTAGTGGTTTTTCAAGTGTTGAAAGCAGTTTTCAATTAAAAATCGCAAAGTGTCATCATTATCTTCCTTTCGTATTTTGAAGAAAAATTGTTAGTACTGTCGCTTTGAAAAGGTAATTCAGATTTGTACTTAGCATTCTTCTTGTCATTCACACATTAAGAAGGTTGAAAAAAATACATGCATGTGCATTTGCATCTAGACTACTTGTTGGTTTGATTTAGGACAGTGCATATAGTGTGTGCTTTGTGCTTTATGTTGAAATAATCTCATCTTTCTTTCCTTAGTAGCTAGGATTTTCATTGCAAAAGAAGATTAAAGGATTGTTTATCATCTTATATTGCATTTTAGGAATTGTATATCTACATCACGCGGTGAACCTGGAAGGAAAATTTCTTAAAAAGATCAACTATAAAATAAATTCAATGAACATAAAAATGCTTTGGAACCTAATGCACAACATTTAGAAGTCTAGGCTAGAGATGTATTCCAGTGTCGTAAAGCCTAGTAACTATCGCTTTCGTTGTTGGTTGGGTGATTCCTCCTCTTTGAGATGACAAGTGCTAGTATGGACTTGTGCTCCCACATATCATCGAGTATATATTGGGAGACCATAATAGGCTATATCCTTTATCCTTAGGAAGCTGTGTCTATCGCCCTATCGATCACAATGCACTGAACACAACATTCGGGAAGATTGACTATCGTACCGTAAAAAGTATTCTGCAATTTTGCGATTGGTTTGGTAATCCCTCTATCTAGATTTCCAAAGTAGTCTCGTTCATTCCTTTTCAGACTCCTTAAAGGAAAAGGTCCATCTGAGCATTTGTCACTTCAGGCTCATTAAAAATCAAAGGCGACTAGAGCCATCTTTTGTTTTTTCTCGACTCTTAAAAATTGAACAAAAAAGTTGTGTCAAAGCGTCTAAAATTTATTTTAATCAAAATAACATCACTGTTCCCTCGTTGTTCTTAGGTTGAGAATAATGGAGTCCACCAACCAAGGGTTTCCCCTTAGAGGAAATTCTAGTCCTTTCTCCTCTTAGGGAGATGTTGGTGCACCCCATATGGCCACATTGTCACTTCCAGGATTGACGATTGGCTTGCCCATATGGCTCTTCTCTACCTCTGTCATTCAGAACACTGTGATTCCTAAACAATCAAGTCATAAACTAGATGATACTATAGTTACCCCCCAACCTTCTACTTTGTCCGTTTCTCCCTCTCCTCCTTCCTCTTCGCTTGATGAAGCTAGTAAAGCTGGAAATCAAGCAACTAAGAAGGAAAAGAAAGAAAAGAAGAAGAAGGAACCAAAGGCAAAAAGGGGCAACCGTGCATCATCTAGTGAAAATCCACACACTACACCATCCAAGCCTAAATCTCCATGTGTCATTTCCAAAGGAGACCACTATCATTGAGATTGTCCTTGCATCCCTCGAATCTTAAGGGACTGGTCTCCTCGTTTGCACAATCCAAGTGTCATCAACCTCTGATCATGTTGAAAGTACACCGTCAACTAGTGAAAGTGAATTATCTGGATAGAAAGGGAAATGTGAATTTCCTTGTAAATTGTGTGAAGGCGATCACCTCATCCACCATTGTCCCTTCCTAGATGAAGCTAAAAGAGTTTTGGATAACCGTTAGGCTTCACCGCTACGGCTTCCTCCTCGATATAAGAAACTCTTGTCGATCCGTCACTGGTTGAAAATCCGACTGACATGCCATTATGGTCGGTCGAAGCACCTATTATTGAAGATAAACCCTATGAATCCACACTAGACGAAATTCAAAAGGTCGAGGCGGTAGTTGACTTGGTCTTACCTTCAGAAGGTCTACCTTCAGATGATACAGTCATTGAAGAGAATGAGAACAACACCATTCAAATTCTTTTCATAAACACAGACTCCGATGAACATGGGGGAAATCTACCCATTCCTTTACCGCAGGAAGGAATTTCGTCAGAGTCATATCCGTCCGTCTATTCGGTCCACCTCCAAGCAACCTAGTAGTTTCCTTCGATTAGAATCTACTAGGCAGAACCCTTTACCGGCTAGTGTACCATTTCGAATCATTGTACAAGCATACATAATGGTCATGGCTAGCACTATCATAGATGAAGGGGCTTCTGTGAGTATCCTTTCCTCAACTGCTTGGAAGGCGCTTGGTTCACCATCGCTTATGCCTGAGATGAGAAATCTGACAGGCTTTGACAAAGGAACTAGTCGACCGTTAGGGATCCTTCCCAACGTGCCCATGACGTTGAGAAGGAAAACCATTTATATGAACGTAATGGTAGTCCAAGGACCTCTAGACTATAATCTACTCCTTGGGCGCGACTATATTTATAGCATGGGAGCCATTGTCTCCTCACTCTTTAGACTAATGTGTTTTCCACACGAAGGCTGAGTGGTCCAGCTCGTAGACCAGCTTTCGTTCCCTGGATCACACATAGCTAATAGTCAAATGCCATCCCTAAATGGTCTTTTCATGCAAGGAATGACTCATCAGTCTCCAGTCCATCCACCTGAAGAGCGTGAGTAATTCGGGAGGACATGACTGAAACCCAGGGGGCATGCATCCTGGCCTGCTCCAGCAGAAAAACTCTAGGTATAGAGTAGGTTTCTGCGAAGGAAAATGACTAGTCCGACACCCGTACAGGTAGGAAAATGGGATTAGACCAGAATAAGATTCCCTTGTCAAGGTTAGGTGGTTGGGGTTAGAATCACCTTTGTCCAAATGGACTAAGCCAAGAAGTGTTTCTATCTGCTATGTGGATGGAAACTGTCTTGCGAATGTGAGAACTTTTATATGGTAACCTGGAAATCTTTCACTATACCTGGGGGCATGCGAACCTTTTTGCGTGCAAGCGAAGAGCAACCATTTATTTTCATATTTTGTGTATTCTCAAACCCTTTAAACTCATAGGATTGGTCATTTCTAGCTTGCATAAAGAAAGGATGCGGAGCAAAGCTTTGAAAGGTGCAAGCTCCATAAAGATGGAATCTATCGATGAGATATCCTTATTATACGAATGGCACGAGCAGTTTTTATGTGAAGTTCAAGCTCGTTAAAAATTAAACCTAAGCAATGAGCAAGTGTTCCCCTAGAGTTTAAGCTCATTAAAAAATGAACCAATTTTCGCTAAATAACCATTGTGAATGCATTATCATCAACTTTTAAGCCTTGGTCGTGTTCTCATCATCACCTCCACTCTGTTTTAGCCAATCATACGCCTCCATTTGATTGTTTACCCTTTTGAGGAACATCTGTGACAAGTGATCTTGTTATCCATCCTTGTGACACTGTCGTGATTAGAAAATTCCAAACCTTAACTGGAATCAGCTACTACTTGAAATTATCACTCGTTCCTCAAAAAACGAGTCTCCTTTAAGCTCTTTTCACCTGACTCATAAAATATGAAAATATTGTCGAGCGATTGGCCTCTCCGGCTCGTTAAAGTCATCAGAAGTGATATCCCTCGTCTAGATTTTAATCTTTTTGGACCTGAGGGATTATTACACAAAAAGATCGAGTGCTTTTCTTATTCGGCTCGTTAAAACTATCGAAATTGCATCCCTTTCGTATTTTTTTATACTTTTTCGGGCCTAAGAGATTATATGATGAAATATGATTATTGGAGTTTCATTTCCATCCCTTTTTAGACTCTCTAAAATTCAAAAAGGACCAAGTTATCATTGTCGTTAAACTCGTTAAAATCAATAGCAACAAACTTGTCCAAATGGACAAGAATGAGTTTCACTGTCGCTAGGCTCGTTAAAACATAGCGACGGGTTCGCCCGAAGGGTAAATTATAGAACAAGAATATGTTATCCTCCTCAAGATTGATAAAACTAAAGAGGTACTGGCCAGCAATGACTAGGGAAAATTGGGAAGAAAACTTGAAGAAACTTTATTGGTAGCAAGTCGCTCTTGAGCATGACACTTTCACTCCACGTCCGAGTTGGGTTGGGTCATTCCATTCACCGGCCATATCACATTGGTCCATTGTGCCATCCATCTTTGAAGTTAACGCTACCAATCCATTTCAGTGTCTTCGGTATGTTCAAGAGAATTCGCTCAGAGAATTCACCTGCGTCTCATCCACTGCAATACATTCGCGCTCCATTCTTCCATGACCGCCACCCTAAACCTTGTATCATCAGATTGTTTTCACCTCCAAAATCATTTGCTCCATTCTGTGTCGTAGATGTGGGATTCATTAAGGCCCTCCTATGACGGGTTGCTTCTTGTCGACATCAGCTCATTATCCAAGAAGTCAACCTAGGAACAACCCTTTCAGTACTTTGAAGCTTGCATGCCTCAATGGCAAGTTTCTCACTTCCAGTGACACGTTTACATCAATGGCCTTCAACCGAAAGATTTTGTGTGGTGTTCAACACTAAGTCCCTTTTTCACACCACGTGAATTGTACTGTAGTACCTTGAGGGTCATCATCATTATTGGTGATTCCTCTCGCGCTTTTTAATAGCTTACGTCATTGGATGGTAATTAGGCGATGTCTTTCCATGTTCGACTCCAAAACTTCCTTCACATGGATTGACTTGTACTCCGAGTGAAGATTGAATTAGTTTGAAGACCCCGGATCTAGTTTCATCCATCCGGGCTGCGATATATTCAGGAATATAAAGACATCAAATTTACATCATTGCCAAACAGATGATCATCCGAATCAAAGGATGATGACTCCGTCCGAATCATCAGTCCGCTACACAGACGGTTGTCTATCCTATTTACATGAAAATGGATTTATAAAGCTGAGCATGGGAATGCCTGCCTCAACTAGATCATGAAAAATAATATGAAGATAATGTATTGTATTATATCTTATTACAGGTCACCTTCCAGCTCGAAAACACTTCAGATCCTCATGATAAAGCATTTCACCTGACATCAAAAGATTAACGACCTCATGCTTTAGGGGGCAACTGTTATAGACATTTTTGGGCATTGCAACCCCAACCATACATGTCCATAAAACAAGGGCTCTTAAGTCCCTAAGAGTGTTGCTTCACACCCTAAAGGAACAAGGTCAGCTAATTACATCATCTCCCAGAAGTTCTCCACAGAAAACTGCTCAGAAATGGTCAAAACGGGAACACACAGAATGCCCAGTGCAAAGGGTGCGATGCATCTCCCCTGCTCAGTGTAAGGGTGTGATGCATACTGAAAAGCCCTTCTGTAGGTTGCGATGGGCGAGAGTAGACAAATGGCAGAGACAGTTTGCAAGGTGGATCATCATGGAATCTTCCAAAAACTCCTATGAAACTTGCCTCTCTGAATTCACCCAGGGATGAGTAAGAGATCATTAATCTCCAAGTGGAATCAAGAACTATCAGGGAGAGGAAACTAATCAAAATCCTAGAAGCTGACTCACCCCCATGGAATCATCTGTATATGGATCCCTCATCACAGAGATCCAGAGGCTGGAATCTTGTATCTTGTAAGGAAGTGCTGTTGGTTTCCTGGTGCAACATCATAGTGTTGGGTGATCTAAGCTTTTCATGAGGTGAAGAAGGGCTTTCATGCTGAGAGGATGATGCTAGGTTAGAACAATTGGTTGTAATCCTCTTTGCTATTCTTGATATTAATAAATCTATTCAAGTTTTCTTCCACATTCTTGTATGTTCAATGATATATGCATTTGTGTGGCCAATACATATTTGGTCTTGTATTGCTTATGATTGTAGATCTTTGTTCTTCGATAGTATTATGCTGCTTTGATTTCACAGGTGCTCTTTGAAGCTGGGTAGACGAAAGAGGAGCGACAAAGATCTGTCAGAAGGGAGAGGAACTAAGCAAGGAACCAAGCACAAGACTGAGGTTGGTGTCCTTTGTTCCCCTCTTATCTACTTCTCATAAAGGAAAGCGAAAGTAGTTTTAGTTTGTTTGTTTCTAAGATAGCTACCAGTCTTAGTGGGACTAGCAGCTCCGAGTGGACACTAGATTTCCTGATAACAAGAAGCCACTCTGAGGAATTGCTCCTTAAGTTTTTCCCAAGCAACCAAAGATTCAATACATAGTCCATGGGTACATCATGTTTCCCTCTTGATGATTTCATATAAACAATACTATAAATAACACAAGACACCATCACGATGCCATGAACAAACGAACACACTTGCATAAGACTCAAAAAAATAGAGATAAATACCCAAATCATGGGCACTTAGACCAAGGATGTGTGTTATGTTGTGTAGTGATCACACTTACTCTGTAAAATATATAGTTTTCATTAATGAACTCCCAATTTATAACACTTAGGATGTGCCATTCATTATTCATAACATTGCATCCATATACAAAATGGTAGACTGCATATACACTTATAGATTTGCAACGATTGGAGAATAGATTGTTGGAGTATGCACGTGTTGTTGAGACGATACATTATAGAGAAGATAATGGTACCTTGTCGTCATTGTTTTGAGATTAAAATTGTGTCCACTTCCTTAAACACCCCCATGTTGTTATGAATATGAGAAAACTAAGAATCAATGCAACTTTATGTGCAATCCACGTCGAGTTCTTAACCAGAGAAATGTGAAGTCCTCATCTACCTCTCATAACACTAACTTGTTGAAAAATATGTATAATAGGACGATAGTGATGTGCCTCTTCAATACACTTTTATTCATTGTGACGCTTCGTTATCTCCCTAATTGGTTATATTGCGCTAGTGCAAGAAAGATGAGCAGCTAGGGTTGCGGTGCAATGAATTTAACTAGCACAACCACATTAGTAAATGTGGTCGATATACTTTGATACACCTTAATAATTATTAAATATGTTTGAGAGATTTAAGCTAATATTAAACCCTAATATTAATTCAACTTGAATGTTGTAAGAAAATTGTTTAAGCCACCATAATACCAATAAGTCAATCAATTGATTTATTTTTTGGCATCAAAATGACATAGCATTTCTGAATAATAATAACTTAGATAAGGAATTGTAAACCTTAATACATACCTATTAGAGATTTCTCTTATTTGAAGTAACAACAAACCCTAATGTACATCTATTTAGGTTCTCTCATTGTTTATTGTTTTTTCTTAGTCTTCAACAACCAAAAGTGTTGACCACCACATTGTACAATACATTGGAAGTTATTTCCACCATTTATATAATTCATAGAAGGTGAATGTGAATAGGATAAAGATGAATTGTAGTGATAATAGAAGTAAAATAACGGTGTCTAAATAGCTGCAACATTATTTAAGTTGCAATAAGAGACATTCATAAGTCAAGTTATAATTGAATTACATTTACCATGCAACTTATAATCTATACCAAGTCATAGTGGTTGGACATGCATGCCATTCAAATAGGAAAAAATGGTTTACATATATATTTAAATATTTAAAAGAAGCAAAGTAATTTAACCAGGGACTCCTAAAAATAATTCGGAGATACCATAATGAATAAGAAATAATTTGAGAAAAAGTTTTTTATTTCAATCTTACAAGAAGAAGCTTCAGAGCGTCAAGCTAAGCAAGGATGTATGGAAAAATGCTCAGGGTAGCAGGGATTATTGTGGATCCAATAAATATAGTGGAGCCTCTTTTATTACTTTGTTCAAAAGGATTTTTATAATTTTATGCGGAAAAACCCTAAAATCATGGGTGAAATCTAACTGAAAATTAACCAGACTGGAAATTCTCTGTTAAGTGGGGTGTAATTTTTAGTAGTCTTTGTATACAACATGAATAGCAACAAGATCTTCAAGGGTAGCCTATGGTTCATGCATTGGCCGAAATTCTTCATCAATTTCTAGTACCTCGAGAAATAGTAAGGGCATGGTATGAAACTGTGAAACTAAGATATGGGGAATGAAAGGGACAAATGGACAAAGTGGAATGAAATGAATGCATTTAGCGAATTGGGAATGAAATGGATGGATGGAGAGAGTAGAATGAAATGAAATATTTTTAGTTATATTTTAAAATTTGATACTTGTATTAACTAGACACTTGGTATTGAAACTAAAAAATGCTTTGTAAACCTTTGATATTGTCTGTTGGAAGATGTATTAGATGAAGAATATTCTGATGAGAGCAATCTTAACTGTTCATCTAAGTAAAAATCAAAATTCTCCAGGCCCACTTCCAATATAGACCACACCTATCGATATAATTAAACTTCTAGATATTTTTAATGGATTCTTTTCGTTTAGTTTCTTAATCTTAATTATGTGCTTTCCCCAAAACATGAGATGGTATGATGTTTTGATCATTCATTACATGATCTCATCTAGCATGGAGGTAACACATTAAGAAGCATGGTTATGAAGAAAAATAGAGACTCCAAGCTCATGTCCATGATTCTTTGAATCATCAATGATTTATATAAAAGAGTAGCAAAGACGCAATGTAAATTAGCTTCTACAGAGGGAAAACAATCTAAAATTAATATGCAACATGATAATCTTCTAATGCTCATTAAAATAGGTGATGAAGGTTGCGGTATGGGTCAGCTCAAGACATGGATATTGATGAGGTATGAGTAGACAATGAAGACATGGATATTGATGAGGCATGGGAGCTACACTGGACATAAACAAGAATGATTCAATATTGGTAGTTGTGCTGCTTTTCCCTCTTCCTGGCCTAAGCCCGTTCGTTTTGTAATACATATATAAAACTAAACATCTTCAATTTGATGTGATAATATGATTAAGTTTTCATGATGGTATTATAAATGTTTCATTGTGCCATTATGCTTAACATATAGCGGAATCCATTCTATGAATTCCTTCATAATATTCTATGATCATATTTGGTGGCATAAAAGGTAAAGATTTAAATTAACTATTATATTAAATCCTTTGTGAAATTTTTATGCGCAATTTTTAAGAACTGGTCATTAACTTGCAACATCATTGGTTGTATCATTTTTTTCCTTTCTCATTGTTCAATTAATATATGACGTGCTTGAGACCTTGTGTGCTAACTACAAATTTCCTAAATTCATACTCTTTGCTCACTTACATGAACTTACACAATCATACCATACCACCACACATAATGCATGTTTCATATTACATACTAGCACAACCACATTAGTAAATGTGCTTGATATACCTCAATACGCCTCTAGTTATTAAGTTTATGGTATAGATTTAAGTTAATATTAATAAAATTTGAGAATTGTAAGAAAATTATTGAAGCAACCACAATACCAATAATTCAATCAATTTATTTATTTTTTGGCATCAAAATGGCATAAGTGATCCAGGTGGATATTGGTGGCCACTCGCTAATTCCACTTGGATCCACACCAGTGATTCTTTCAGTTTTTCAATTTCCTTAATTATAGCACAGTTTACTATTTTTTAGCAGTTTTTTGGGTCCTAAACTTCCGCAGCCGTTTTGAGGCCCTAAACGACGTTTTTTGGGAAATCTACCACTAATACTTTTTTGTTTAAAATCGTCTTTTTCGTCGTAGTCCTCGGAGAGATATTTCCAACGGGCTATCATGCGCGTCAAACGGAGATAATATGAACAATTCGCGACCTCGGGAAGTTGGCTGTCCAACTCACCCCAACGGGGCCCACAAACTCTTGGTGTTACATCTCCTCGGGTTAGCGTTTTGGTTGTTTAGGGTTTTCTCTTATTGTTCAATAATAAAAAGGCCCTTGAGCCTCATTGTAAGATAGTTCAAAGGCATGTAGCCGCCACATCTCTTCTCAGAGATAAGCTACCATCGCCC
>APFE030264978.1:0-14103 GCA_000404065.3 Pinus taeda | reverse complement strand
ATAGGGATATCTGTACGGCCTGATGTTTGGAGGAACACTTCCTAGAATCAGATGAATAGTATGATCATGATCACGCATAGGTTGGAGACCTTTGGGAGTCTCAAATACCTTGGAATGATTGTCCAGGACTTTTTGGAGATCTGGATAAATAGATGATTCCGATGTGGAAACATCTAGCGAACATAATTGTGCAATTACACCTCTTTGCTCCTTTTTTTAGAAGCTTTGTCATACCATTAGAGCATTATCTTTCCTGGTTTCCCTGTAATACCCCTTAATTCAACTTCCTTTCCTTCCATAGAAAATTTGATGAAAAGTTCTTGAAAATTAAAGCTATTGTACCCAAGGATTGTAGCCATTGGACTCCTAGTACAACATCAACACCTCCCATTGAATGGAAAGCATTGGGCTAGTCAATACATATTCTCCCATGGATAGCTTGATATTATGGCACTTTCCCGAGCAATTTATTGTTCCTCCATTTGCAATCATCACTTGACACTTTGGTGCTGGATATAGGAAGCAATTCAATCTTTTGCTATCTTACAATGAATAAAATTGTGGGTGCTTCCTGAATCAATCAACACTATTACCTTTTTCTTTTGATTTTTCCTTCTATCTTGATGGTTTGAGGAGTGTAATTCCCGCCAATTCATTACAATATATGGTCGGATTTATTTGTTCTTCATCTAGGCTTTGTTCCTGGAGTATATCCTCTTCTTTTGACCTTTCTTGCTCCTTTTCTTCTTCCTCTTCACAATCTATGTAGAATAATTTCTTCTCAGCACACTTATGACCTTTTGTGTATTTGCTATCACAATTGTAACAAAGCCCTTTTGCTCTTTTTTCTTCCAATTGTTGTGGTGTCAACCTTGTAGGTTGTGGAAGACTATGGGCAACAACACTTCCGTCTTTATAGTTGTGACTGGTATGCTTCCTAGTTGCCATAATTTTGCTTTCCATTTTTCTTGCTAACCTGAATGCCTTCTCTAATGAATCAGGTTCCCAAAGGCGAACATCATGTTGGATATTATCCTTTAAATTTCCTATGAACACATCAATCCTATGCTCCTTTGGGATATTTTTTACCCTTATGTTCAATTTTTGGAACTCCTCAATGTGCTCCATTATTGAACCCTTTTGTTTGAGACTTATCAATTGGCTAAAAAAAGTGTTGCTTTTTGTATCCTCATAATGTGCCATCAATTCTTCCGTAAAAATTGCCCAAGTGATAAATTGTTTACGAGAGAAAAGCCGTTGATACTATACAAACTGATTTGGTTCCAAATATAAAGTTGGCATACATACCTTTTGTGTGTTTTGCACATTATTGAGATCGAAAAATTGCTCCATCTGTAATATCCATGTTGTGGGATCCTTGCCATCAAACTTCCTCATATCGATTTTTGGAAAATGATGGGTCTTCGATCCCACATTAGAGTCTATGGAGTCATGATTAACATTTCTTTTGTTCTCATCATGAGTTTTCTTTACTACCCTTTCACCCTTAGTGACCATTTCTTGTAGCAACTTATTCATATTTATCTTCAATTCGTCCATGTCTGTCTTCAAAACTGTCTTGAAATCGTCCATGTCTGTCTTCAAATCTGTCTTCAAATCGTCCATGTTTGTCTTCAAATCTGTCTTCCAATCATCCACCTTACCTTCCATGCCCTTTATCTTAGATTCCATGCCATTTATCTTAGCTTCTATTAACTTTTGTGAGGCTGACATTTTTTGCACTTAGTCTTGTAATTTTGATATATCATGTAGCATTTCTTCCTCTTATTCATGAGTCATGCTAGAGCTTTCAGGTTCCTTACTAGGTGTTTTCATTTTCTTTCCTCGAGGCATCAGTTACCGATAATAATGCTCTACTATGCCCTTTGAATTCCTTCAAAATAAATTTTCAAACCAAGCTTAAGCAAAAATTTAAGAAAATCTACACAACTTTTTTCACTTTGTAGCAGCTTGATATTGCTTCTAATGTATCTCTGTGCTTTCCAATCATCTAGTTCTGAATTTGTGACCTGTGGTAGCCCTCTGTGTCCTCTTTCCAATGCCATAAGTCTGACCCAAATTGGATTCCCCAAGGAAGAGTTATGTGAAATCTCCCACAGTGCCTTGATTATAGACTATCTCAGTAGAGCAAATTTCTACAACGTGCCACGAGTAATTGTTTCAACCTTTGGATCTAAAAAATGCATACAAGAAACTACAGTCCGTCCTCTTTCTGTACCTTCTTACAAAATTTCAATCCTATCCCCAGAGAGAAATTTATGACGATTTTCCCCAGGTCACCTGTTTGGAATGTGATTCAGGAGTCTGCAAAAAGACCAACTTCCTCAGATCATATCTCCGCAAATATAGCGCGAAAAGATCTGAAATTTGAACCCAAGTTTAGCGTGATTTCTTCTCAAATGGGTTTTTTTTGCGACTTCTGAAACGTCACAGAAAAAATTTATAGCGAAAATGCCACGATGACCTATTTGGAGCAGCAAAACCCTAGAATCCAAAGCTCTGATACCAAATGTTATGAAACCAGCTCAAGAAAAGATAGAAAAGATAGATCAACGCCTTAGGAATTCAGCCTCTTTGAGGGGGCAACCTCCTTTACATTACATAAATGAACAATTCTTGGATGATACAAATGACAAAACCTCCTTTCTATATATAGGAGTCTAAGGAGTCACAATATAATCCAGCCGACCTAAAAATAATAATATAAAGCCACAAAAATAATAATAGAGGGATTCTATGGGGCACAGAAATAACAATATGTGGGTAATAGGGTCACAACAATATAAATAAGGGGTATAACTACCATAGTAATGGGGTAATCACTAGTATTATAGGGACCCAACATCCTGGAACATGAAACCCTAAGGTCCTAGTGAGGGAAACCCTGGGAATCTAAGGGAGGACATAATCTAGTAAGTTTTGGGACCATAATAGAAATTTTTTAATGATCTTTAGGGTACTTGATAAATTATCACTTTAACATTGGTTTTCTCCTTCAATTCAAGCCAATTCTGCTCAAGAAAGGCTCAAGAGAAGGCCTTTGAATTGATGGAAAAAGATGAGAGAGACATCTTGGATCAATTTTGGAGCTCGAGAAAAATACACGTCATTGGATTATTGATTAATGAAGTGTTATGTTGTTGGAATAATGATTAGTGCTGCTCTATAGTGGTTTGGGAAGCCAGAAACTAAGCTTAAAAGTTGAATTTTGAGCCCTAGAATATAGAACCCTAGGGGTTTGATGAGAGGAAACTTTAGGAAAGTCAAGGGAAAGGTACTCTAGGGTTGTTGAATACATAATAAGGAAGTTTTAATGAGCCATATATCACTTGGAAAATGCTTGCTTTTTCATTTAATTCACCTCAAATTTAGGTAAGTTTTCCACCAAAAAGTTTAAGCAAGGGTCCCATAATTAAGGGATTTTTTTGGGAAAATCACAAAGGATCGGTGTAGAAGATTAGGATTATGATGTAGCACTATATAAGTTGTTAAATGTGCTCTATTAAACAACAATAATGACTTAAAGTGCACTACAATAGCGTGGGAGGCCTAAAAACTGAAGAAAAACCTCAAATTTTGACCTTGTAAGTCAATAAAGATGGCCCCAATAAACCTGTAGTATTGGCTAGATGGTTTAGGTAGTGACATGACACAAAAATAAGGCTCAAGGGAGTGTTGTGTCACTGAAATAATGATTATTAATGCAATATAGTGATTTGGGAGGCTAGAAACTTAAATTGGATATTGAATTTTGGGGCTCTATAACATGAAACCTAGGGGTCTTTATGAGGGGAAACCCTCAAAAACTCAATGGGAAAATACCTTGGAAATATTAGAGACATAATAAGGGAGTTTCAAATAGTCTTAAATCGCATAGTCAATCCTCCATTTTACCTCGAAATTCACATCCAAATCAAGTCATTTTTACACTAAGACAACATTGGAAAAGGCATCATAACCAAGGGGAAACTTTGGGAAAATCATCTTAACTTAGGTTGGAAGATTAAGGGAGTTGTGTAGTGTTGGAATGATTCTTATTTCAGCACTATGTTGCTAGATAAGTGGTTTTTGTTGCGCTATTGTGAAGGAGGAGGCCATAAAATTGAGTATTTGAATTTTGGCCATGTAACTCTGTGAAGGAGGCCCAAACATCCCTATAACATTGTGTATATGGCAAAGGAGAGAATTGGAGAAATAATATGGCTCAAGGGGGTGATATGGAATTGATATGATGCTTAGTGATGCATTTTGGAGGCTTAGGGTGATTCAAGAGGATCTTAGAATGGAAAAAAATTCAAAGTCCTCAGATTCTAGTGAGACTAGCGCCATTGGGTAGAGCTCAAAAAATCAATTTTGGTGTAATGGGCTCAAACCGAGTCCGTATGTGAAAGTTATTTCAGTTTGGAGTTTTGGCCAACATAGGGAAAAGTCAAAGGTTGACTGCCATGTGGTAGCCCATACAGTGTATTGGGAATGATGTGGTAACATACAACATTAACGCATGGCACAACTGACGTGATGCTTAGCTAAGAATTTGACTAGGCGCTCACATAGGAACAAGTGGACCAACTGGTGCATGACATGTGGGCATGGAATTGCGCCACGTGGCACCACACTGGAAGCCAAAATGGTCCACACACAACACAAGTCATATTTTTTTTTCTAGAGCACACCCAATGAAGTTTGAACACAAGACCTCCAACATAAAGCTCAAGCGCCTTAATCTACAAGAATTGGTTGTTTATTATAATCGCGTATAATTTATTTGAAATGTTTTGGTTCATATTTTGGAAAAGGGGTGGTGGATCCCGCCAAAAATGGTGGCTTCGCTGGATGTAACCATCACTCTTCTAGACTTATAGCTCCACCAACGAAATGACAAAATTTCTGCCAACAAATATATGATTCAGGTTGTTTTATTAATGGATCATCGATGCATATTACCATTGTTTGATATTTGGTTGGAGTTTGCACCAACTATATAATAGTCACCCAACAAAAAAAGTGCTTCACATGGCTGACCCTTCACAATAAAATTTTGGCTTGGGAAATTCTTCAAAAAGGAGGTTTTGTTGGACCAAACTACTGTATTCTGTGTAGACAACAAGAAAAAATTGTAGACCACTTGCTAACAAATTGCTATATTGCACAGGGAATCTGAGACATCATTCTCATGACCATGGGCATTAACATTTACATAAGATGGTCCTCTGAGGAATCCCTTTTCTTTTGGGCCAAGGAATCAAAATTCCTTTGTCCTCTCCCCATATTTGTGGCTTGGGGTATTTGGCTTCTCATAAATAGAATCATCTTCAGAGATGGAAGAGTTTGCCCACATTCTCCATCTTCTAAGATAGTTGCACATTTTAGAGACCATATCTATGAGCACCCCATAAAGGGACGTAGAAAACATAATTTTCCAGTGATCCCTCTAGATGCTTCTATTGGCTTCTTCGACAGGGTTGCACAAGGGAATCTGTGTGGAGGAGGGGGATTGATCAAACTATTAGAGAAAAAATCCATCCAATATAGAATTGGTATTGAACCTGGAACAAACACCAAAGAAGAGCTCGTAACTTCATGGACTCTCATGACAATCGTAAAGCACAAAAAGCAAAAAAAAATATCTTGATCTTGGAAGATTCAAAATGTGTAATCGATTGGCTAATAGGTGCAACAAAGTTAGAAGTATTAAATTTGGCTACCTGGAAACATAGAATTGGAGAAATCAAAGGACACTTCCAGAACGTCAATTTCCAACATACCTACAAGGAATTCAACAAATGTGCTGACAGGTTATCAAAAAGTGCTCTATCACTGCGCCCTGGACACATTCTAATTGAAGATATGTTAGGCAGTCAGAATCTTAATTCCTTCCACACAACTCTAGAACATATAGATCAACTCTCATTGTTCCAACAGGCGTAGAAGTAACTCCCAAAGCAAGGAAATCTGCAAACAATCATAAAGTTTCGACAAAGAGCATATTACAAAAATATAGTTTACAATTCTCTTTTTCTGTCTTTTTACAACATTATAGTATACAACTCATTAATTTTTTATGTAATCTTTAATGATGCAGGTCTGCCCATATTTTCAATTTTCTTTATAGTGCTAACATTATAGAAGTTTTGAACAACAAAATATAGAACTTTGAAGCCCTTAGACAAGGTGCTAATGATGCATTTTATGCAGAACTGTTGTGATGTCCACAATTTAGGGAGGAATATTAGTTTTTCTCAATAGTCAAAAGTACTATTTTTGATTCATAAGAATAACAAAAAAGGTAGTTTTTCAATGAAAAAAAAACCAATGATGGAATGTATTCAAAAAGTGATATGGTTTGTTAAAACCATAACATATATTTGTGTATGCTTGTATTGGACCATCCCACCATAGATTATATTGGCGTGTTATCATTGGACCCCACTGACAGGGGAGTTTTAATATTTATAATGCTTGTTATGCTTTAATATAAAAATAAAACATGGTGGTATGTAATTCGAAAAACACGTTAGGTTAATTAATTATTATGCCAACTAGTGCCACCCCCTGTAGGTTTTACCACCATAATTTTTTATATTGTAAGGGTTTTCCAATGTGCTAGGCTGAACAAAACTTTGGAGGTCATTATTGGGAGTTGTAATCAACCTTTTTCAGTGCCACGAGTTGCGTTGGATTTTTGAGGTCGAACATAACACAATGGAACCACTCAGAGACCCATATAATGTATTTTGATTTATGTTGATCACTTTGAATAATTATGGAAAGGACCTCTCCACTAAATATTAAAGGGCTCGGAGACGTAGGCTTTTGAGTATGAAGAGAACTCCGTTATCAAATTTGTTGGTGTATATTTCTTATGGTTTGTTGTTCTCATTTTTATGTTTCCAAAAATTTCTCCTTAAAAACTTCACGTTTTTATTAATGCTGTAAATTGGTGAAAGTATTTCATGCAAGTATACGTAACAAGTTTTAGAACCAAACACCAATTTTCGAGAATTCCTAGATTACAGGGGGTAAAATGTGAGGAAAAATCACCATAATTTGGCCAAATAGAACCATGTGGCACTGAGAAGATGGGTTGTGAAGTGCTATGGAGCCGAATAAAGGTAAATGGGACCATATAGTGCATACTTAAGCATCATTTCTATGCTATAGTGCTTTCTTGATGATCAATGATGCACTATAGTGGTGCAAAGAGGCAAATTTGAGAAACAAACACCAAATTTTGACCAAGTATGGACCAGGGAGACCTTGTAGCTCTGGGATGATGGGAAAGAGTGTTATAGGAATGAGAAGAAGGCAAAGGAGACACTATAACACATCCTTGAAGCTCAATGTTGCAGTAAAGGGCTGGATATATGCAAAATTTTGAGGAAAAGTAACAAAAATGTGAGAAAAAGTGACAAAATGATGCTTGTTTTGAGCCAGTAGCAATACATTGATGATTAGTAGAGTGATATAGCAATGGGTAAAGGCTTAGTGTTGTGTTATAGGAAGGCTAAAAACTCAAAAATTTGCAAGAGGGCTCAAGTCAAGGCCTTCCCCAAGGATTGCCTTAGTTAACTGGGAGGAGGAGGGTGTCTTTTTGTTGATGGATTGTCTGATAAACCCTAGTTGATCTCATAAGTCTTCCTCCATTTTGTCAAGTTATTATAAGGTTTATCATATCTCCTAAACCCTAGGCACGCTTGAGAGGGTGACCTCTGCGCTTGGTGGAAAGGTGGGGCCCCTTAATTCCCTCCAAGGACGATATGTAGAGGAATTGAGGGGGGCTTGTTGTTAGAGCCACAACACCACTAATGGGTCATTTTATGTGGTATGGTTTTCCCTGAATAATGACGGTGAATCAATGCAAATTTAAGGATAACAAAGCATATGACCTTAGTGGAGGGCACTTCAATAATGACTATAAGGGATATTGACTTTCTTATAGATACTATCTTTGGCTATGAAAAGTGCTTTTCAATTTTAAAGTAATACCTAAAACTACTTTTAATTGATCAAGAGTTTGTTTTCCTTAAAACATAAGAAAATAATTTAAAAACTCGAAGTTTAAAGACATTTAACAAAAGAGGAAGTTTACCCTTTTACAAGCCATCAATAAGTCATTTAAATGGCATGGTTCTTTTTGAATAATAATAATGAAGCAATACCCATTCACCAATAACATTTTTTTTAAAACTAGAATGAGAATATTACATTTATAAAAATATACACAGTGGACACAACAATTACAACAAAAGAGGGGCTATTTGAGCTATTTGATTCACACACACGACTCCTTGGAATACCCAATGGATAAAAAAATCTATTTTCTTTGATATATACACCATTATGCCTATATGAGTAAATATGCCAAAAGACTTGCAAAATTTGACAAAATTTACAACACATAGTAACTGACAAGAGGTGGGACTACATTTTTGGGCCCTTTACACAAACTAATACAAAGAAAGAGCATGATCAAGAATGATTAAAAGACGTTCCCATTAAATCGTAGAAGCTTGAAGACTTATGGGAGTTTGAGTTTCTTTCTTTGCGACTTTCCTACATCTTGTCAAAGGAGGGGAAGGGCATGCGTTCTTCTTTAATATTTATAAAAAGGATGGAGATGAGGAAGCATTATGATCTTCAACCTTTTTTGTAGGTGCAATATCACTTTCCTTTATTTCTCCTTTTTGGCAGGTGTAGCTTCTTTTTCTGCCCCTAAGTCCTTGTATTGGGTTTGTGTAGGTGTTGTCTGAAGGGCCTCTTCTAATGAACTTTGAGAGCCTAGCTCTTTATCCTTCTTTGCATGTGCACTTCTAATCTCTGATAGTGTGGTGACCTACTGTATTATGTGTTTTTTCATAGATTACCTTTTCACCTTCTGATTTTTCATTCTCAAATCCATGAATCAAAGATCCTTGATAGTTCCTAGTGTTTCTAGTGGAATGAAATACCTCTTCCTCTTCTAATACAACCTCTTCCTCTGTCACTAACTTTTCTTGAGTTGGAAAATCTTTGAGGGGAGCCATGCAATTTTGACCCTCAGAACTAATGCATTGGGAGTTGACCAATTGGACCTCTTGGTGTAATGGATCTGGGACTCCCCATTCTTCGTCTTCGTGATTGAGGGCATCAAATTTGTTCCTACCAAGCATTTGTTCTTACTAGAAGAGAATTCTTCAACCGACTATTGATTTCTTTGGAGAGGGAGGGCTTTTAGGTCTCATTCATTTCCTTTCTATGTCCTTGTGGTTGTATTTTGCTTGGGGGCACCCTATCTTCTTTTCATCACGAATAACAATTAATAA
Source organism: Pinus taeda (assembly GCA_000404065.3). Lineage (NCBI taxonomy): Eukaryota > Viridiplantae > Streptophyta > Pinopsida > Pinales > Pinaceae > Pinus > Pinus taeda. Next base: position 4,780 of record APFE030264978.1, on the reverse strand, counting down.
TAACTATTTTTAACATTAATTAGTAAGTCAAATTTTTTATATATAATATATATATATAACTTATATATATATATATTTTTTTATTTTTTTTTTAAATTTTAAAGTCACGTCTAAATCAGATATCCGTGTATGAGCTCCTTGTTTGTGAGACAAAAACTCCTCTATAAAGACATACTATTCTCTTCTATCCTTCACATTTAAGAGTTTAGAAAGAAAACACATACTCTTAACCATTATACCCACTCAAATATAATAAATATTATTATATTAATTAAAAACTAAAATAGTTCTACGTTGAAAATTACTTGATACGGGGAAGAGGAGAGGAGGAGAGGAAGTAATTTTACAGTCCACTCTCAATCCATAACAATTTTTCGCATTGAGATAAAGGAAGTTTGACAAAAGGAACTACGCGAAGTATCTGGTCAAAGCCGTATTGCTATGTTTTTTTGGGACGAGGCCGTGTGCAGTTGAGAAAATTTGCTGTGTGCGTTTTTGGGACGAGGGTGTGTGCAGCTGAGAGAGTTTGCTCTGTCTTTTTGGGACGAGGCCGTGTGGAGCTGAGAGAATTTGACCCAACCACACCTACAACGGCATGCTTGGGCATAAATATTAAAATTGTTACAGTGAGTTCAGGGAACCTTTTCATTCTTTTCTTCGTCGCTTGTATGAAAGGCACGAGATGAATTTCTCATAAATTATCACGGTAATGCGTTTCAGCTAATCAAAACTAAACGGAAATTTTTGTGAGGAAATGAATTGGGGAAATTATATTGTTGGTTAAGGGTTTTCATGCATCCCTGGCGGAAGAAAAGATTTGGGAAAGATAAGATAATGAAAACAAATCCCATTTCTGGAATCATGTTGCGGTCATTCAATTTTTTTATTTTAAAAAATTAATCACATGGCATTTTGCTTCCTTGGAATTTTGAAATTACATTGTTGGGGAAGGGTTTTCATGCTTCACTGATTGAAGAAAACATTTGGGAAAGATAATAAAAACAAATACCATTTTTGCAATCATGCAAGTGTTTTTATTTTATTTTTGCCCTTAAACTTTTTATTTTAGATTTATTCATACCCCATTTCTGTGGCATTTCGCTCCCTTGGAATTTCAATTCTTATATTCCTCGTTGAATCCTACTACGCTTTTTTTTCCCTACATAGGGATACTTTATTTGGGTATAATATAATTGAACCAAAACCCTCATCTCTTCTTTTTGAGCTCAGATCCATGAATCTTGGTTTCAGAAGTACCTTCTGAGCCTTAGGTGGCAGAAGGGGCAATTTTCTATAGCGATATTGACTTTATGTTGCTATATGAAATGAGTGTCGATTCGATATGTTGCCGGTCTCTTCCTGTTCATTTTTATGCCTATAGCTCTAGGTTCTTAGTAGTCCACGGATTGGGACTATTGGGGTTGTGATTCTATTTTATGATTCACTGATTATTTTATGTGGCCTTGTTTGTGGCCAAGGGTTGCTTCCCTATTGCATACTTTCTGGGCACCCGCCAGCAGGGTAGGCAGCCTAATATTACCACACGATATTATAGATCTTAGCCAACACTTGTGATTAGTCCAGGCTTACTATTGTTCACCACATTATATTGATAACAAAGATTATGTGTCGTCCAAGATGTATTTGTTATTATATACATGGGACTACATTTTCTATATAGCTTGGGAGCACTCTAAGTGTCTTATAAGGCAACGATCGTGTAGGCTTTGGGTAAAAACCATAGGATGCGATCCTCGGCTGAATGATCCCCTAACCGGGTAAGGTTGATCTTATATGCCTCTGGTTGAATAGAAGGTTGGTCTCTGCTTAACTTGGTCGGACTTACTACTTAATGGGTGTCACTTGACTTGCTTAGAACCAGGAACAGTCTTAAGTGTTTTGACTTGGCTTGGTTGAATGATGTATAACCTAAGTTGACTTGAAGAGTTTATTTGATAAATGATTGTTGTTTATTAGATGATACTGTGTGCAACATTCTGGTTTTTATGTTACGATGGTGGACTGAGTGTGATTGTTTGGCCTCTACAAATTATATATTCGACACAAGGGTGGGCTCCAGTATAGGGTAAAAATAAGTTTTCAATTCTGATCTCTGTTGGTTGAACTAAGCTATGGTGATCTTTATCCTTACTCTTATATGTTTTCAAAAGTGACTATAGTTATGATCATCAACATTAGGTTAGACAGGCATAAGTGATGTAATAAGTGATAGACTCTTCATTTTTTTTGGTAATGGATGTTGATTTTGAAGATTAAAGATAGATTCATGATATCTGTTAAGTAGGATAGTGAGCAACAGGATTAGGGATTCTGCTTGCAAATGGTATAAAGCAATCGATCATTGTGTGACTTTTATGTACCCCTAATGGTATTTATTTTTTAATGTATAAAATCGATCCATGAGTATGTTATGGCTGTGTCGATTCTCATTTTACATGCATTATGTCTCTGGGCTGTAGTTTTTGGAATCGTGTATGCTGTAAAACATGAGGTTAAAGATGCCATTTAACTTGGGATAAGTTATATAAAGCAATAGGTTTATGGATCACTATTTTAATATAATAATAAAATATATGTTAGTTATTAGATCTCGTTTTCAAAATCTTTTGTTATTTATGATTATTTTTATAGGATAAGAAACATATAATTTATATGAGTTTGTTAAAAGAGAAAATTTCTATATAAAAAAGTGATTTGGGAATTTGAAGGTTTAGTTGGTGCCATTATTCTTAGGACGCTGTCAATAATTTAATATGCTATGTAGGTTTCTAATTCAATTTCTACCAGATTAGGTATGCTAAGTCTATGCAGTTTACTTTACACTGAATACCATCCTTAAAATGGAAGAAATTTCCCAAAAATCTACTGCGAATGAAAGAAATTTTTTTGATTTGAAACTTCAGAATGTATGGGAAATGTACCGTAACCCTGAAAATGGGAGCAAGCTTTGTTGGTAGTTTAAAATACTACAAAGAGATTAGACATGTAGACTAACTTACCTGAACATTCCTATGAACATGTAATCACCTAAACTTACGGTGCCTTGGGTTGATTATCCGTTAACAAGCTATGGATGCATGCAATACCTTTATTGCTTGTGCTGTCTTTCTCATTGTGGCTCAAGAAAAACAAGAAAGGGATTACAAACCTTTATACATAGCCTAAATTATACCTGGTGAAAAATTTGCCATTAATTCCAGATTTGTTGGATGTCCGGGCATTTGAAGTGATGCATTGGGACCCCAGAGACTGCATTGTAACTTAAAAAAATCTTAAATGAAACTTGATCCTTCTCAAATCTGGTCTGTTTATATGGGAATAAACTTCAAACACAGTTGACTGACAATTGAATGTATGAACATTGACGATGTCGAAAATCAATGGGGATAAAAAATCTAATCATCCTGAAGATGAACCACATTAACTGGTTCAAAATGCGTCCGCATTCTAAAAGAGTAATGTGATGGATCCGGAAGACAGATCTCTGAATAACTCTAATACTCACAAAAGCCTCCATTCAAATAAATCTACGGATGTTGAAAATCGACATGCATTCGAAAGTTTACTTCTTCCATTCAACTGTGGAAAATTGTCAAAGTAAAATATCAAAAGGAGAGAGTTGACGACTTAAATTTTTCTTGGATGTCAGCTCTGAAATTTAATTTATATTATTTTTAGTATAAATAATAATACTAAAAATTAAATTAAGATACTGAGGAAAGATTATTACATTGGAGAATTATATTTTCACACATTAAACTACAACTATTCTTAACCCTTACAATGCTCTTGTAAGCCTTGATGACAATGAGGAAGAGATGCATTATATAATGGGTTTCCAATGAAAACTTCTTAATCGAATGTTCCAGTGATCTTAGAAAAAAAATACAATTCTGCCAGATAACGACATCAATTATTGTAGTGGGCATTTTGTGTTTTCAAGTGTATGAGTTTATCTATTGTTTTGTAAAGTGCTGCTTGTTTCTTCTCTAGTCATACTGATGGCCAAGGTGGAATTTTCACCCTCATGTCTCCTCAGTTAGCTTCTATCGCGATTTAACCTACTCAGAGATTTTCTTGTCTACTTTTTGAATTTATATGGTCTTTTAATGACATTATTAAGAGAAAAACTTTTTAGAGGTAGAGCTTTATGAACTTTCTGAGGTTGTATGGCTAGCTGTGAGAGCTAAGACTTTGTATAATTCCTATGTATTTCCACTTTGTATGATAATACAGATAGTGGGGTTTTTAGCTGAGGCTTCCCCCAAAGTATTTTCATGTGTATTGTGTGATTGATTCATCTTCTTCTGGTTATATTGTTCAGTTCAATCTTTAAGCTTCCGCAAATTGATAGTAAAAGTAGGTTATAGTATTTTGCTTTGATTTATATTGCATTATCGGGTTAATCTACAGACAAATTCTCTACATGGTCTCAGAGGGAGATTTGCAGAGAGGAATTTCTACATGGTATCAGAGCTGTGAACAGTATACTGAGAAGAGAATTCGAAGTTTAAAGTTCGGGGTTGTAGGTGCAAATCGAATTCATATCATACTTCAAGGTTGGCCAATGGAGTTCTATGGCTTGAGACTCGAGTATGCCTTGGAATGTAGTTCGAATTACATAGCATGGAAAGATAGAATGGAGGCTGTATTAGAAGACAATGGCTTGAAGGAATTCATTGATCAAGAAATCCAAAAGCCAGCTTCAACTAATGCACAAGAGTTGGCTGAGTGGAAGAAGTGTGTGGCAAAGGGGAGA
>APFE030264954.1:930-18629 GCA_000404065.3 Pinus taeda | reverse complement strand
TCAATATCCTCCATCTTTTCAAAACCAACAAGCTCCACAACTTCCAAATCAAAACCCACAACTATCATTGCCATTTCAACAACAACAACCTTCTCAACAGAATCCAAATTCTGAACTCTTGCTCCCATTCCAACAAAAGTCAAATCAGCTTCCTTCTCAGCCATTGCCAAACCTCAATAATAAAAACCCTCAAAATGCTTACATGATGGAAGGTCTACAATTTCAATTTCGTGCCTATATGATTGTTCCTCTCAATGATGTACAACTCAGATCAGGTAGAGTTCTAGATAAACCTTCTATAGATGTTCAAAAGCAAATAATTTCTGAGGAAGATTCTCTTGAAGCCAATAAGGGTTCGGAAGCATCTCTTCAAAACCCAAGCACTCAAAAAGGAACTTGCATCTTCATCCACACCTCCTTTTCCTAAAAGGTTACAAATTGACAAAGGAGTGGAAAAACAAATCTTGTTGCCTGACTATGACTTTCTAGATGAATTGAAGAATGTCTGTATCAAGATTCCCTTGTTACAAGACATTAAAGAAATTCCTATTCTAGCAAAAACAATAAAGGATTTAAGTCTTAAAAGACCAGGAAGGAAACTGAGAGATACAAGAAAAATCCACCTGGTAGGAAAAATTGCAGATATCATGATGGGAAAAGTTACCATGCAGAAGTATGTAGACCCTGGTAGTCCAATTGTTAAAACAACTATCAATGGGTAGAAATTCCAAACACTTTGATTGATTTAGGGGCTGCTATCAACATTATGAGTAGGCAGACTATGGAACAGCTAAAACTTCCTAATCTTCTTTTTACACCTACTTTATTGCAACTTGCAGATCGCTCAATTATTAAACCAGATGGTGTATTAGAAGACATTTCAGTCTCCTTAGACTCTTGGGAATATCCAGTAGATTTCATGATTTGAAATCCCAAGAGTAATTTAGGTGGACATCCTCTCATCTTAGGAAGACCTTGGCTAGCCACAGCTGATGCTTTTATCAGTTGTAGATCTAGGATATGTATATTTCTGATGGTAATTCAACAAAGAAGTTCAATCTGTATCCTCCAGCAAAAGCAATTACAGAAATAGGAGATAATGAATGGATTGATGATGAAGATACTATACAACCTGTCTTTACTATTTCTGAGATCAGTGAAGATAGTCAAATTCTGAATACACTAGAAAACTTTCAAACATCTTCAGAGTATGACCACACACAATTTCAGTTAGATTCTGACAATGAGTATCTATCATCTAGACAAATGTCTCTTTTCTCCATGGAAGAGTTTGGTAGTTCCGCCATTGAGATCTTTCCAGGAAAAACATTGAATATCAACAAAAATTTGGAAAAATCACAACATGAAGAGCTATCCAAAATCTTGCAAAAGCATTCTACTGCATTTGCATGGGAGTATATCGATATGAAAGGTATTGATCCTAAGACTTGCATTCATCACATCTACATTGAGGAAAACAGTAGACCAATCAGACAACCTCAAAGAAGGATGAATCCAAACCTTAGGGAGATAGTGAAAGAAGAGCTCCAAAAGTTACTTAATGTGAACTTCATTTAGCCAATTTCAGATAGCCAATGGGTTTCTCCTTTGGTTATAGTACCTAAAAAAATGGTAAATGGAGGGTTTGCATTGATTACAGGGAATTGAACAAACAAACTTTGAAGGATCACTTTCCTTTACCCTTTATTGATCAAGTATGAGATACTTTAGCAGGCAAAAAGTATTTCTCATTTTTGGATGGTTTTAGTGGTTACAATCAGATTCAGGTAGCACCTGAAGATCGGGACAAGACCACATTTACCTGTCCATGGGGAACTTTTTCTTACCGTGTACTTCCTTTTGGATTATGTAATGCACCCGCAACGTTCCAAAGGGCAGTACTAGGAATCTTTGCTAATCTAATTCATGATTGTGTAGAGGCTTATGTGGATGATTTTACAGTTTATGGTGATGCATTTGAGGAGGCATTAGAGAATTTGGAAAAGGTCCTTATAAGGTGTAAGGAGAAAATCCTTTCATCAAGTCATGAGAAATGCTTTATGATGTTTACTGAAGGGATTGTTTTAGGACATCATATTTCAGGGGATGGGATTAAAGTTGATAGATCAAAAGTTGAAGTCATCTCCAAGTTGCCTATTCCAAATTTTCAAAAAGATGTTAGAAGTTTTCTTGGGTTTACTGGGTATTATAGAAGATTTATGAAAAACTTCACCAAAATAGCATCTCCACTCTTTAAATTACTTACAAAAGACTGTGAATTCAAATGGGATCCTAATTGTCAATCTGCATTTGAAGCTTTGAAAACAAGAATATCTGAAGCACCCATTTGGAGAGGGCCAAATTGGAAACTTCCCTTCCATATTTCTAGAGATGCTTCAGATACAACTCTTGGAGCTGTGTTGGGTCGAAAGGATTTACTTCCTTATGCCATTTACTACACCAGTAAAAATTTGACTCCCACAGAGTTAAATTATGCTGTGACTGAGAAAGCATTCTTAGCTGTTGTTCATGCAATCAACAAGTTTAGACATTATATAACAGGCTACGAAACTTTTGTCCATACTGATCATTCTGCCATTAGATATCTCATGAACAAACCTGCTACCAATGATAGAGTTACAAAATGGCTTTTACTTTTACAAGAATTCAATATTACTGTGTTGGATAGACCAGGGAAACAAAATACAGTAGCTGATTTCTTGTCTAGAATCCAAAACACTAACGAAGATTCTCCTATAGAGGATAAGTTTCCAGATAAATATTTGTTTGCAGTAACTACTAAGATTCCTTGGTATGAAGATATTGCTAACTATTTGGCTACAGGGAAGCTACCTCCACACTTATTTCCTAATGAAAAAAGGAAAATTATTCAGGAGAGTTCAAATTATTCATGGATTTCTAATGAATTGTTTAAAACAGGGCTAGATTGTGTGATCAGAAGATGTGTTCGGGAAGATGAAATGCCTGACATCCTCAAGGCATGCCATGATGAACATTGTGGTGGACACTTTGCTGACAAGAGGACGGCCTATAAAATCCTTTCTTTAGGATATTATTGGCCTTCTCTCTTCAAAGATGCAAAACAATATATCAGAAGGTGTGACAGCTGCCAGAGAGTTGGGAGACCGACTCTTTCAAATGAAATGCCATTACAGCCACAGGTACTCATCGAACCCTTTGAAAAATGGGCTTTAGATTTCATTGGACCAATTAATCCACCATCTAGACAAAAGAAATATATATTGGTTTGCACTGATTATGTCACTAAATGGGTAGAAGCCAAAGCATTGCCTTCTGCCACTGAAAATTCAGTTGTTCAATTTCTTTTTGAGGATATTTTTACTCGTTTTGGTGTCCCAAGAGAAATTGTGACAGATCAGGGAAGTCAATTTACATCTAACTTGATGGAGAAGCTGATGGAAGAATACAAAATCAAGCACAGAAAATCTACTCCTTACCATCCTCAAGCAAATGGCCAAGTGGAATCTACAAATAAAGTTCTTAAGAGCATCATCACCAAAACTATTCATCGCCACAGAAGAGATTGGGCAGAAAGGCTTCCTGAAGCCTTATGGGCCTACAGAACTACATGGAGGAACACAACAGGGCATTCTCCCTATGAACTTGTTTATGGGAAAGAATTCCTGCTCCCCATTGAGTTTCGAGTCAAGACCTTCAAGATGGCAGTTCAGTTGGGGATGAATCTATCAGAAGCCCAAAAGCACAGAATAGAACAGCTGAATGAGCTAGATGAGATCAGACAAGATGAAATTCTAAGAACTGATCTAGTTTAACATCAAAGAGCTAAGTGGCATGACAGATATATTAAAGAGAGAAAGTTTCAAGAGGGAGATTGGGCTTTACTGTTTGATTCCAAGTTTAAAGACTTCAAAGGAAAGTTTCAGACTCATTGGCTTGGGCCATATGAGATTGATAAAGTCTTTGACAATGGAGTAGTAAGAATCAAGACTATTGATGAATTTCAGACTCCCCTTATTGTGAATGTCCACCGATTGAAAGTTTATCATAAGCCACTTTCTAGAGAAGAGTTTGTCAAAATATTCCAAGAGAATTCTGCAATAAGGTTGGTGGAGAAGAATCCTTCTCCCCGATCAGCCTAATCTTGGTTTCTTGTAGTTTTTGAAAAAAAAAAAATGTATAAGCCTGAAAACCAATCATGGATTGGCAATCTTATACAGAAAATATGGAGTGAAAATCAGGGACACCTGACGCTCTATATTTTCCAAAAAAAAAAAATCTCCTGTCATGTTCTTTCCATCTTCACTCCATCTCACTCAGTCATTCCATTTCATTCCACTTCCATTTCATTATTATCATCATTCTCACTCCATTTTCACTCCATTTTCATTCCATTCCATTTCATCAATAAAAGTCCCCCTTCAGGACTATTTTCATTCAGTTATTTTCCTCTAAACTATCTTTGTGCAGATCTGGGGGTGTTGTTTCAGTTTCCGCAGCTGGCCACCGTTTCCGCAGCTGGAACCTATTTCCGCAGCTAGAAACGATTTCTGCAGCCAGCATCACCCTGTTTTCAAAATACAATCAATTGTTAGTGCCAAAATCATGAAATGCAGGTGTACGTGAGCTAAAGACATGGGGCATCTTCAAAATATCAAAAAAGGAGCAACTGGTTACAAACCTTGAGCAAAGAATGATAAGTGTCCGAAGGTATGATCAAAAATCTCTATCAAACAACACTTCAAGTCATCATTATGTATAATTATTAACCCATAACCAGTTCTTCTATGTGCAATGATTTAATATATTCACCCACTACCATTCTTATTCCGCAATACCATTCCATACACCTCGCATTCATTATTCCTAACGGTCTTATGATTACTCCGAGTTCAAACTCAAAAATCACTACACTTCTATTTATGCCCCGTACTCCTAAGACGTGACCTCTTGTATTACAGCTCTTCCAAGCCATAATTTCCGCAGCCGTCTATTGAGACGTGTAAATCTCACACACAGTCATCCGACTCGGGAGAATCCTGTCGTTACTCCACTCATATCATAATCCCCGCATATACTCATGCTTCATTTTATGAACTCGGTCACGATCACCACTTCTCACCCACTGTTCTTCCTGTGATTCGGGCATTTCTCTGTTTCCGACTGTAGTCACTACAGTTTGCTTTACACCTTGATTGCAACCACTACAGTCATCCTTAACCCTGATTGCAGTCACTACAGTCTCTCCTAAAAACCCTGTGACAGAGCCATTATTCCTTAACCGTCATACGTATAAAAAACCCTCAGTGAATTTAAAGCCGAGGATGGGAAAATTGCCGAGAGCCGAGTGGAAGGATAAAAATACTTGGAGGGTTATCCCCAAGTTAAGGAGTTATTAAAGAAAGCCAAATGGCTCCGATTTATTTAGAAATTCAAAGGGTATAACAAGGAAGTGACCAAAACCTTTGCAAGGTCCTTTGATGGACAAACAGTGGAGGTTGGAGACTTAAAGTTTGCAGTGACCGAGGCCACAATAGCAGCAGCCACGGGCCTACCTCAAGAAGGAGAAAGATGGTTCAAAAATAGAAGCGTGGATGATCAAATCTGGAGAACCATGCTATGAAATCAAGGTATGGATACCACTGTATTCACCAGAGGCATCCCTGTGCATGTATTAAAAGAAGAATGGTTTGGTCTATTGTTGGTCATACAGAAATTTATCATATGTGAGGGTCATTTTGGCTCTATGTACATGTATCATGTGAGGTTAATGATGAATTTTATAGATGGCCACATTCTTAATTTACCACATTTTCTGCTAGCAAGTTTGAAGAAGATGAGTGTTACGGTTCAAAAGCGTGTAGGTAACATTGAGCCACATCTTTACCATCATGGGCTCATAAGAATTCTGATTGAGGATCAGTTAAAGAAAACTAAGGATACTTGGGAACAATTTTTAACAAGAAACTACTTCCAAGAGCCATCTGAGGCCTCTGGAAGTAGTCCACCAAAAATCCCAAGCAAAAGTAGGAGGAGGGAGTAAAATGTTACAGCCCAAGACTCTCCTCCAAAAGAAATTGAAGAAACTATCCAAAAAGAGGAAGAAGACCAGCCCAAGAATAAGAAACAAAAGAAAGAAAAGGGCAAAATAACCACTCAAGAGGTCTCTCCATCCCTTCAGAAATCCTTAGAAGAAGATTACCAGCCTCTGTTAGAAAGGCTAGTAGATCTGAAAGCTGCTGCCATGGCCAAGAAACAGCAGAAAGGGAAATAGAGTGCAGAAAAGACAAGTATGAGTTCATCCTTGAGAAGAAGCTCTCGGCTAAAAGGAAAATGGAAGAAAACCAAGGGAGAGCAGTCCCACTTTATTGATTTAAGTGAATGAATACTTGATAAATCTCCAGAATAGCCAAGCCTTGAAACAAGTCCTCCATGAGAGGAAAGTCCTTTTCGGCCGGAAGGAGCGAGCAGTCCTCCTCCACCAGATTTTGAGTTTAGACAGAGAAAGTCACCTGAGGTGGATCCTAATCAGAAAGAGGTATACAATTACCTGGAATCCTTAGAACAATCAGCTACAGGACCAAGTACCTGTCTGCCACTTGATGCATAGGTTCAGTCTCTGAAACAAGAAGTATTTGAGCTAGAAGTCCTAAATAGACACATAATACAAGAAAATGAAGCACTTAAAGAGCAGGGTAAGGTAGAAAAAATGGTCCATGATAATACCATGCTTCATTTAGGACTGTGGTAGAAGAAGAATAGAAGACTGAAGAAGAAATGCAAAAAGCTAAGAAGAGCTTTAATTAACCTCAAGTTCAAATGTCTAGTTAGAAAGCCAAGAATGATGATGATGATGGCATCAAAGAAAAAGAAAAGAGGAATAGATGTCCTTGCAGAAGCCTCAGAGCATGTGGATTAAGGCGGAAATAACTCAATTTTGGTTGCATGAGGACATACAATACCTTCACAGTGGGGGTATGTTGAGCCTCAAACCTGCACCTTCCCATACACCCTCTTAGCCTTCTTTCTCCACTCACTCCATTCATCTAGTTGTTAAATCATTGCATTATAGTCTAAAAAGGACTGTTTATATGGTTTTCTGACTATACTAATGACTGTTGTTTGGTTTAGTTTTTTTGTTCATGCAGCTGCGGAAACTTGTCAGTTTCCGCAGCTAGTACATGTTTCCGCAGCCAGCACAAGATTTCGCAGCCAGCACAGGATTCCATAGCTATTTTGTTAAAATTTGTGCTCCAGGTGTCCTCTGAAGAAATGAGCTACATGGGCAAGCTCCAGATGGCAGGTACATGGAACGTGTCCCTTCAAATCGGCCAAATCATCCATGAGAGGCAGCGGTCAACCAAAGTCAAAGACAAGGCCAGCCAAAGAGTTCAGTGGCAGCACGTCACTGTTTTGGGCACGTGAATGATACGTGGCATAGTTCTCAGCTCACGAAGGCACCAGCACACCTGGAGATCGTTCCTAAAACGTGAATCTAACAGCCAACCACTCCGAAGATTTAAGAAACATGACGACAGTTACACTAGATCTCGGCTGAAGAGATCTACGTGTCTATGGAAATGCAGTTAATAGCGTAGAAGTTGTTAGTTAGGTGTAGTATTTTTTCATTATAAATAACGTGTCCTTGAACGTTGTAGAGAGACTTTTGATGCATGTGAATTCTGAACTGTTTATGTAATTTCGCGCTGCTGGTTATCTTATCACCCCACTGTTTTATATGCTATTGTTTTAATACGTGAGAAGAATTTTCTGAAGATAGACATGTGATTATTTGATTGGCTGAAGTGGTAGAAGGCCCCTGCACGCTGAAGCCTTGTAAAGTGTTTATTTAGTTTCATTATGTTTTTGTTTTTATTATTAGCTTGTACATAATATGTTGTTTTATGTTTCTGCTATTCATATCTTCACCTTTGTTTTCTTAGAGCTGTAAACTGATCACTGCTTTTCTGCAGGTTCTCTTAGGCATCCTGCGCAAATTTTTCATCTTTTTGATAACTTTTGGCATATGAGATCATCTTGCCCTTCCTGCTAACTTTTATTTTCTGGAGTTTAAAATTCAGCACTGTCCTTTTCAACTTGTGATTTGCTTATTTCTTTTTCTGCTAGTTAGATATCATACTGCTCATCAATTTATGATTTCTTTCTATGGTCAAATATCTATATCACTAAAGAATCAGAATATTACTAACTGTAGTGTGATTTAGTTGTCATATTGCTTACTCATGGTTGCTTTCCATAAAGTAGATTGAGCTGAATGGTAAAGGACTAGAAGAGTTTAAGTAGTGTGATTAGTTCTTTTATGAAACTTACATTTAGATATCATATTGCTTGACATGTTCATGATTACTTCCCCAAGGTAGATTGAGCTGAAGGGTAAAGGATTTGAAGAATTCAAGTAGTGTGATTAGTTTCTTTTATGCAATTTACTTTCTTGAACAATTAGATATCATATTGTTTAACTTGTTTATGATTACTTCCCACCAGGTAGATTGAGCCGAAGGGCAAAGGGTCTGAAAAGTTAAAGTAGTGTGAATTAGCTGCTTTGCTTTAAGTTTGAGTTGTTTTTCAAGTTTTTTCTTTCTTTTCATTTTCAGCAGCAAGGATACTGGGCCATTGTCATTAGTTCACTATTTGATGCATTTATTTTCTCTTAAGAATTGATTTCATTTTAGTTGTTGTGAAGCTTTCTTTTAAGCACTTTCAAGTTTAGAAACCATCACCACCCACACTCCATACTTCAATTTCATTCTCACCATCACACATTAAAGAAAAATAAAATCCAAAACCAAACTAAAAAGCTTAAAATGACAAAAGCCCAAGGAAATGGTTATCTAGTACATATAGTACACTTCACTTCGTCAGTTTACGAACCCTGGGTTGACATTCTAAATAGAAATTTAGATCACACTAAATTGACCAAACATGAGGTAGGGATATTTCAGAAATTTCTTTGATTCTATCACGCTCAATTTAAATACCGGATTTTGATACTATGAATCCTAGAAGTTTTCCTTCACTTAATGCGAAAAAAGATTTCTTTGGGTTAAGTGAAATCCCATACCTTAAACATCGTTGAAAAATTTGTTTCAAGTCTTTGAGATGGTCGCTTCGCTTCTTGGAGTACACTGTTATATCATCCAAATAAATCATTATAGATTTATTGACTAAACCCTTGAATGCAACGTCCATGGCTCTCTGAAATGTAGCGCCGACATTGATTAAACGAAATGGCATCTTTCGATATGCGTATGTGCCCCATTTAGTTCAAACTGCGGTTTTTAACTGGTCATCAAGATGTACCAGCACTTGATTATATCCTGAAAATCCATCCAAGAAAGACATTAGTTTTGAGCCTGCTACTGCTTGTAATATCTGCTCCATAGGAGGGAGGGGAAAATTGTCCTTTTGACAGGCTTTGTTGAGATTCGGAAAATCGATGCAGATTCCAATATCTCCGCTTTTCTTTCTAAGGGGTACCATATTGGAGACCCATTTGGAATGTCTGACCGGGAAAATTATTCTGGCTTTTAATAACTTATTCAACTGAGTTTTTATTTGGTTTTCTAAATTGGGGTGGATCTTCCTGAGTTTCTGTTGGACAGGTTTTTCGTTGTCAATCATAGGGATAGTATGTTGGATAATAGAAGTGGCGTATGTCTTCATCTCATTGTAATTCCAGGCAAAAACATTTTTGTATTGTCTCAAAAGACGAATATATGCTAGTTTTTCTTCAGGAGCTAGGTCGTGACCTAGATTAATGTTTTGTGGTTTATCATCGGTTCCCAAGTTTACTAATTCATAGTTCAGAGTTGAACTGTAGAGCTTGGAATTAGTAGACCTTTTAAACTGACTTTTCAAGTCGTATAAGTCTTCTAACTTAACCACCGATTTAGGTATAGCATTATCAATGCTATTTTGTTGTATTTGTCGATTGTGATGGTCTTCGTCAATTATTTGATTGGAGTAGGATCCTTCAGAAGTGAGGAAATTTACAATATCAGGATCGTCATTGAATACTCTCCAGTTTGTAATGTTGTCAGGGATGGATGGTCTAAAAATTAATTCTATTGAGAATCCATCTGGACTAAAATCTTCGGAGGGAATGAGTCTAGAGGCTACGTTAGCTAAAAGGTCTGCGCTCGTGTTTTAGAGTCTTGGGATTGACGAAATATTGAATGCCATGAAATGCTCAGTCAGATCTTGTACTAGAGGTTGATAATGTTTCAAATGACTTGATAGGAAATGTATGGTGTTACGTACCTGTTTGACGACAATCTCAGAGTCTCGAAAGACTTGAAGATATTTGACATTCAACCTGATTGCTTTGTATAGGCCTTGCACCAAGGCCTCATATTCCGTTGTATTGTTTGTGCAATCGAATTCCAGTCTGCACGTAAGCATGGTCCTATCTCCATCTTGATTGATCAAAACACATCCTACTCCTCCCCCTTCGTTAGACTTAGAGCCATCAAAATATAATTTCCAAAACAAAGATGTATTTATAGGTTTCTCTACAAAATTAACACACTTCGAATTATCAGTTTGTGAAAAATTTTCGACTTGGGACAAAACTGAATTTTCTAAGTAAGGTGATGTATGAGGATTGAAATTGCCGAGGAAAGAATCTACCGAGTAATTGCCTATGATGCTACTGTTATATGATATTGCTTCATTTTCCCCCTCCAATTTCGTTACTATGTACTTCTGGTGTAACTCTCGTTCAACCTTTATTTGATTTGGTTTACCATTGAAGGGTAACCACATGTTCAACCAGTCGGTTGAGAAGTATCCATGGATTTTTCCAGACCAATCCCCGCTAAGAATTAAGCCATAGAATTCTAGGATATCAGCTACTAGAATGTCGATAACCTGACATACCTTAGGGTTAGACGACAATCTTATGGTGACTTGATTAAGTTTGCCAATCACTTCGACTTGAGATCGATCAAGCTGAACTATGCGCACTGCAGATTTTTGTGGTTGAACATTCAATTTGGCACATATTGATCTGGGTAAAATATTTGTTGAAGCTCCAGAATCTACCAAACAATTGTGCACATTTTTATTGAAAATTTCATAAGTGAGCAGAAAAGGGGGAGTGTGATATCTTGACCTCCCTCCAATTAAGGTGATGTCATTTGGATCAATCTTATTGGTCGTGTTGGTTGGAGGTCTTCCCATGTTGTGGGAAGCTACAGCTGTAGGCAAAGATGTAGTGGGCACGGTGTGTAATTCTTTCATCATTATCTTCTGTTGATGTTTCAATTTTCTCAATTTGTAAAGTGATATTAGCCCTAGTCTTTTTCATGTCATCAATAATATTGTAGTCCATTTCATCCGACACTATTAGTGTTCTTGATGGAGGTGTTTGATCGGGTTGGACTGGGCTAGATTGAGTCGCTTTAGCGGTCGTTTTCTTTGTTGCGACTTTTTCTTTTGCTGTAGGGTTTGCGCCCTTCTACTTAGGGGTAGTTTGGGGAGGATCAAGTTGATTTTTGCTTCGTGTGCTAACCGGAAATGCTTCTTGATCTTCTTCTTGTGGGAGGATGAAATCCCACATTCCTTGTAGTTCCACAACTTCTTCATCATCGGTCTGCACTTCAGTAGTACTCTCTTCTTCTTCCTCTTCTTCGGATTCGACATTTGAGATAGCATTGGGTGGTTTCGCATCCATTGAAGGGCCTCTTTTAAAAGTCTGTAGGGCTTTTTTGAAGAAGTTTCTGGCATCTGCTTTTTTATGTCAATCATTTCATTGGACATGGTCTTTAATACCTTCTGCAACCCTTCCAAATCAAAAGGATCTTTCGTCTGTTTCTTCTTGGGGTCTTCCTTGAAGGTGACCTTTTTAGATTTGTGTTCCTCTATCGCAGATCTCTTTTCCAAGGCTATAACGCATTTCTCTACTGCTATTGCCTATGTCAGGTTTTCAACTAAAGTTGTTTTATTTGCCCTATCTACGAAGACTACTAAGTTGGATGGTAAGGCTGTGATATACCATTCACACCGTACTTCTTCGATGGGTTGGGAAGCAGTGGGAATTTTTTTGAGGATCTTATTGAACCGTCAATTGAAATCTTTGATGGGTTCTCTAGCCTCTTCTTTAAGATTGGATAAGTCATTGATTAACGTTGTCGTTGATCTGTAATCACCAAACTTGGTGAGGAATTGATTTTGAAATATGTCCCAACTTGTGATAGACCCGGAGGGTAATGAAAAGTACCATGACCCGGCTGTTCCTTGCATTGTATAGGGAAAAAGCCGGACAACAACATCCTCGTTGGTAACCCCGTTGAGATTGACGGAAAGCATGAAATTGTTAATGTGCTCTTCAGCTAGCATGCCTGCTTCTATATTGAATTTGGGTAGCCATTTCTCAGGATGGGTCGGTATTTGGCTCAGGGGTGGAGGCATTAAAACTTCTCCAGGGTTGTTCCATGGAGACTGGGCCATTGTTGAGCTGCTAGTAATTGAAAGTGCAGAGGGTGATCCTTGAGGATGGGAAGATGAAGATATTATGATCTTAGATGTTTGAGGAAGAGGGGTTGTCGAAGGTGGATGAGTGGTTTGGAATGAAGATGTGGGTGGCTAACTTCACGGTGAGGGGGTTGAGATGGATGATGTAGATGAAAGAGTCTCACTGTCAGACTGAAGTGATGCTTTCCTTGCTCTTTTCCTAGTGGGAAGAGGGAACTCAGTTGGCTGGATGTCAAAATTGTTCGCTCTTTAACCTGGTCAGGGGATGAGCAGGATTGTACTGCGAAGTCACGTTGGTTTGAGATTTATCAGACCCCAGTGTAAAAATAGAAAATCCCTAGAGTTTGTGAATCAGAGTTTGAACTTCATGGGGTTCAATGGTAGATTGGTCTAAAATATTAGGGTATGTACCAGCGGTTAATACTCGACAGACTTCTGACTCTGGATTTAAATGTACTTGGGAAGTCGAGGGAGTTGATGAGGGTGATTTACTCTCAGAACGATATTTAGATTTTGATTTAGGTGCCATTCATAGTTCAGGCCCTCCTTCTAGCACCAAATATGTTGAAGCCCCAAAAATCGGGTCGACAACAAGGGGGATACCCACCCGGTCCGGACCTTTGTTGGTAGCTCCTTATCCATTTGGTATAGTGGGTCCGACTTGGGATAATGGGACCAGCCTCCCAATCTAAGGGTGCGCGTGTGTGTAGAGTTGGATAATGCTGATCTAAGAGTACTTTAAAGCTAATTTAATTCAGATTCTTAAACTAACTCTATGCTATTGTAATCTAATGAGAAACAACACATCTATTCTACGCTAACCCGGGATATATATCTTCTATTATGCGATCTAAAGAGATTTCAAACAATAACTAGTAATAAATATCATTCAGCTATCATAAGAATAGAAATCAATTGAGATAAACCACTTTGCATAAGAAGTTAGGAAAAACAGTTGTGAACAACATATCGCATAATAAGCTATTCATATGTCAGACATAAACAAATGACTCCACCGTACAGAAGTGCCAAATGGTAACCCACACATTCATGCAATAACATATAAACAACTGAAAACGGTAAATCACTTAAAGAATATAAGCAGAAATGGCCAAGAGATAAAAGTACCATTTATGACTGATCCTACTCACAAACTTCAAGCAAAAACGATCTATCTCTACTTGTTCTAACATCTACTAACAGTACAAAAGTGCAACATCAGTAGCAGACATCAAATGCAAATAAAAATAAATCTCGATCCATCCATTCATGAAAACCTCCTCTAAGGGTGCAGAAGTGCATGTTCCGAGGACAAGTTTTTTGACAAATCTCTAGACCCTTCTCTAAATGCATGAGAAGGGTTTAAATACTGCTAACTAATTAACTTAATTACATAAATTTAGGATACGGTTTTTTTAAATGACCGCCCTTCTGATAAAGCAAAACTATTTCTAAAAATTGAAGCTAATTCTAAACTATTTTTGTATTTTCTCTTTAGTGCTGCAAGCACGCAACATTCGCCATGCGAAGAGTCGGCTGGTTGCCTTCCGTTTTCGTTTGAACTATGAAACTAGAAATAACAAGCGCTGGCACCTCTTTCTGGTAAACTAAAAGATATTTTCGAGAATCTTCCTCTTGCTGGGTGTATTCACTGCGCGTATACTTGGTAATGACCCAAATTTCTCTTAAACTGATTTTGCTTTTGCTATTTTGATTTCCAACCTTACGAATGACTTAAAATGTTAGAGACTTAACTCTCTGAACAATTTTCTGCATTGAAAACTACCTACGTTCTTCATTCCGGGCTTTTCTGGTGCGTAAGCTTCAGGGTTTCTTGTAAACATGTTGCTTTTGTGCGTCTTTGACTCTGAGCCTTAGGTGGCCTATTGACATCAGCATCTGTTGAGTGATACTCTGGAATCTGTGGCCCTGTCGCATGCAGCATCCATCTCTGGAGGGATTTCTTCTCTGTTCTCAGAGCATTGACGCTTTCCCCTTTTCCTTAGAAGTCTCCTGCACATTGCTTCATGTTATTTCCTGTCTTACAGTTTATGCAAAGGAAAAGAGTAATGGTAATAATGATTGACATGAAATATTTAGGCTCTTATCAATGCATAATCATGATATCTATAGTGAACTGACTCTTCGAAAAACACGAGCCTTTCCTTCCTGAATATTTTGGTGTACAATTATTGATTTCTTTTAAGGTGCGTGCCCAATTTTGGTTAACGGACAGCTTTCTATTGGATACTGCGCCGAGGAAAATTTGCGATAGGCGATTTCTGCGACTCCCATCGCAGCATCGTGGGTCGCATTGTTAAGATGTGTTATCGCAGAAATTATGATAGTGAATTTTCGCAAATTGCATTTATCACAGATCGCATTATCGCAGATCGCAGCATCGCAGATCGCATCATCACAGATTTAGTCGTTCAATCATTGTGTGCTACTTATGCGATGTTGCGATATGCGACGTCGCATATCGGCCATCGGAGATTTCTTAAGTTTTTTCATTTAAGAGTGTTTCATAATGAATGCGATGTGATGAATTTCGTGTCGCTTCTTCGTAGTCTACTGTGCTCATAAGAAAAACGTTTCATTCTTTTGTTGCGATAAAGTTTTAAGGAGCTAAATACAAAATTTTTTATCAAATGTTTATTTTGATTTTCTATTAAGGGTCCCCATTTGCTTGGTGTTATTGCTAATATCAAACAAAGAGGGGGGTTGTTGGTGGCCACAACAGGAGGTTACAGCTATTGCAGGCTCACAAAGCTCTTCTAAAGCATCCCTCGCAGAGCTAGCTTGCTCATTCTTACATCGGATAGCAGCAAGGCCATGAATCCTCCCATACACAGACATGGTCAAATTGATATTGGATAATGCAAAAATAAAAAATAGATAGTTCAAGGTTCATGGTCAAGGACTCATTGGTTCATTCATCGCACATGATTTAAAGCTTATGTATCATCTACCAGAACCACAAGTAATCTACAACAGATAGTTTACAGAGAATTTCGTAAAAGAAAATCCGGATCTGGAAGAAACTACCAAAGAATGGTCTAGGAGTGATGAGCCGCTCAAGAAAGACAAATACGGTATGTACAGTACTGGTTCCCTTACCTCTCCATACCGCTTTACTACTGCCATGCTCTGTAGAATATTTGGAATGCCAGATATTAACAAATTCTCATGGGAGTGACTTCGATTATTGGATGCCGCCACAAATGCCACGATTGTAGATTGGGCCAGAGTTTTGTCTGATAACCTGGCCACAACCATTGGCAATTACCGGTCTAAAAGAGCTACGACTCAGAGGATTTATCCTCCTTTTTACCTTTCTGCGTATATAATGGATGCAATATGTTATATTTCTAAGTTTCCTGTTATGGGTTGGAAGTGGACGACACAAGACCCTCTACCCATTCATGTATATCACAAAGAGTTATGGGACTCTCAGTTCCTCCCATATTTTTACCAAATTTGTCATGAAGTTATGTTGCCCTTATATAGAATTTTGTATGATAAAGACCCTCCGAGATGCTCGCCTAAAGCACAAGTAGACATCCTCAGTCTCACAAGATGGTTTGAGGAAGAAATGTTTACATATGTTAGGGTTTTTGGAAGTTTTGTACCCCCTCATGGCCTGCTTGTATATATCCCTGATAAACTCTTAGCCCGAGAGATCGCCTACCAAACCTGTGGAGAAGGAGGCCTAACTGAGGAACTAAAAGACAAAAAGAAGGCTATATGGACACATTTTCCTATAGCCTGTGGGGCCTTCTCGCTATTCGATGTAGGTCACACCTTTGCAGAGGTAAAGAATATCACGTGCTTACAGCTCTTCAAATTCACTGCAAGTTGACCCTTATGAGGTCACCCACAATTTTACAACAGTAGTCAATATAAAGGTATTCTCCGGAGAAAAAGATTTATTTGATGATTTATTTCAGCAGAAAAACACATTGGAAGAAATTCCGCACACAGCCCAACTATAGCTACCCCCAAAAGACTTTCAAAGGCTCAAAACATATAGGGAAAGAAGGTTGTCCAGTATTCCTTTGGAAAAGTTATGCCTGAAACCCCCAAGAGAGCCAACTCCAAGTGTCAACCTCAGTGGAAGTTCAAGCACCAATGGATCCAAGTCTAAATCTGAAAAAGAAGTGTCTGAACACTCTAAAAGGTTCAGAAATGAACTAAATAAGAACAAAGGGTTAGTGAATGATACTGCCCAGTCAAAAGAGCTTCTACATCAGCAGGTTATTGCCCCCCTGCAAAGAAATCCTCCCCCTCTAGTCATCCAAGCACCACCAGTCACAGTTGAATTAGATAAAGAATGGGAAACCTTCAATGACTTGATCAATCTTGAAGGACAGAACATCAAGACACATGTCAACGATGTACATATAATAAAAGAAGCAGTCACACGAACAGTGAGTGAAGCCTTGAATGTGGAGCATATTCCTATTTCTCCATCCTCTGAGCTTGTACTAAAAGTATAAGAAATCCCTCCCCTAGATGTATTTTATAGCCCACAACATAAAGCGGTAGTAAGAAAGCAGAGAAAGAAAAGGAAACTGGAAAGCACTCTCTCTCAAAACACAGAACAATTGGATGTCTTGTGGAAAGATCCCACAAGCAATCCCATGGAAAATCTCACCAAACTATCTCAGATCGCAGGAGCATATGCCTCCGCTACAATCGACAAAGCATTTGAGGTATAGAAACTGTTAAAAGAAAGGGCAGAGCAGATACAAGTACTGCAACAACAATTGCAACAAGCCCATGCTAATAACGAAGCACAACAATAGCTTGAAAAGTTGCAACAAGACTTCCAGCAGATGCAGTCAAGCTATCAGAAAAGTTTGGATGAGAAAGGAAAACAGTCACAGGATTTGAGAGAGATGCACAAGGATGACCTGAAGCTCAAAGAGTTCATCATAGAGTCCATTTCCCTGAATGAGAAATTACTACAGCAGCAAGAAGCATTGGGCCAAAAGATATCACAGTGGAGTCATTATTGCGAAATTAGTGATAAAACCACTAATCAAGTAGTAGACTCGCGGAGCGACTACAATCTGATTGACAAACGAGTGACTGAATATTTGGTATGGAAAGAGACAAAGGAGGGTAAAAGAGCAGGTGCACCAAGGATTAATGAAAATCACAAGGAAATTCTCTTTAACAAATGGGACGAGCAAATCAGA